>PISX010012910.1:0-58903 GCA_004024625.1 Mellivora capensis
CTATAAATCGTCATTCATTTTAATTTTATAACACATCTTTTCACACTCTTAGATAAAACTTTTTATAACTTATTATATTTTAAAATTTATTGACAAAATTTTCTCCTCTTATTAATTTGTAAACCTTTTATTTTTATCTATATATGTTAGTTTTATGCTAGTCTCTATCCTTATGTAAATTTGCTTTCTCTCTCTCTTTGTCTCTGTCTCTCTCTCTCCCCTTCATTGGTCATACTTTCCAAGAAGTAATTTACTTTTCAATGTAATCTCTATTATCTCACAACCAGCTTTGAGGATTGCTGTATCTTTTTTTTTCTTTTTTGCAATTTTTCTATATACCGTAATTTCTTAGTTTTTCTTTTGTATTGTAGATTTTTAATCTTTAATTTTTGTTCTTGTTTCCTTCACTTAAAATGTAATGAATTCATTTACATTATCCTGTTTAGTAATAAAGATACAGCTTCATAATATCCATGAATTTGATTTAAGGCATTTTAATTTCAAACTTTCATTTTGTGTTTAAATTTTGCTTTATTCATTCATCTGGTAACCATTTTAGAACATTGCTATTGGGTTTTTTCATATATCTTTAAATTGAGTTTCACCTCTAGATTTATTGCATTTTGATCAGAATGTGCTCTGCAATGTGCCTATTTAGAAGTTACTAATGTGCCTTTGTGACAGTGCACTATCTTTAAATTTTACATTAAAAGTTGAATTCAAGATCTTTTACGTGGATGATCAGTGTATGCATGCAGTCCCAGGCCACCTCAGGCCACATAATGTTGTGAAGTTACAATATACAGACTGTGATGTCCTAGCCAGCTAGGACTTTTCATGTAAATATTGTAAATGCAAGAGGTAAGAGGTGATGTTTTATAAATATTTGATCATTTTTGTCGGTTTAATACTTCCAGAAATCAAGGGTAGGTATATCTAAAGAAATAACTTCTGTTTATGGCTGAGTATTAACCTTTTTTTCTTCTCTTTCAAATATGCTTTATCAGGGAGGGACATACTACTAATACTAATTCTATGTATAATTTTCCTTTTTTGGGGAGGTGGATAAAAGCAAAGGTAATTAAGTTTAAGTTGTTCATTACCTCCTTTAATGTGCGAGGCTTCTCAAGCACCCCATTATTGGTTAACCTCTAAATGCTGGAGGATGGGAATTCCTGACACCAAGTAACATCTCATTAACATGAACAGCTGGAGGCTGAAATGGAAGACACCATAGGGACTAATTACCTGAAAAGATTTAAATAGCAAACACCTAACAGAATCTTTTCCTCAGAAAGCAAAACTCTGTTAACCATGTATAAAGCTTCTGTATGCCTAAGACTAATATTTATTTGAAATTTAAATGTTTTAAAGTCCCTCCATTGTAATGCTGCTCTGTGACAAAAATCTTTCTCAGTCATTTGCCTCATTCAATCTTATTTCATGGTATTAGGAGTTTCACGGAGCTGGTGCATTTGATATAGCTGATCTCAGGGATATGTGTCAGTGGAGACCTCACAGAAGTACATGCATTTTCTCATCCCTGCTGTTGTGAGGGCCATGGAAGCCATTTGATTATATTTGACTAGAAGATAATTAAACATTTGTCAGCAGTGTTTGAACAAGAGTTCTGATCCTAGGAACCCCAGACTCCAGAGGCTTTGTGTAGTCCCTGAAATTGCAGGCCATATTTTCTATGATGTACATATGTTCATATTTTTTTCAGAAGGAGTAGATTCTTTTGAATTATACACACCCCAACGTATTTAGAGACCCTAAAGTAAGTATTTCTGCCACAAGTATAAACAAAAAGAAAAAAAAAAAAAAGATGTGGCTGTATCCTTAGTGGGAGGAGCAGACTTACCTGATGGGAAAGGAAGAGAGAGAGCTTATTAGTCATATAAGGCTGAATTCACCAATGCAGGTGGGGGAACTTTCTAGCCTCCTGTGGTAAAATGAGAACATACAGTGTTCTCAATTGGAAGGACTGTCTTTTATTCTGAGAGCATCTTTTACTATATTTAAAACTTAAATTCTGATTTCTTTTATTGAATAATAGTTTTTGTTTGTTTGTTTTTGTAATCTTACATGCTAAAATTCTAAAGAAAGACCATGTCCGATCTTTTTTTCTTTTCCTTTTCAAAAACTATGGGTTTTTGGATACTGCAGCTCTAGATTTCCCTCACCCCTATAAATACCCTCTACATTGAAAGTCACTGTCTGAATCAGTCACTGGTCCCAGGGTGACAAGCCGTCTGGTCTGCCCAGGACTGAAAGGTTTCTGGGGATATAGAACTTAAGAGTGCTGAGAGAAATAAGATTGAAAAGCACTGAAATCCGCTGACATCAACAATAAAACTTGTTGATTAAGAAAATCATCTGGGACATTGGTATATATGTCAATCTGTAAGAAATACATATCTAAATGGCAGTATTATGAAATGGTGTTTTGGGTTTGTTTGTTTGTTTGTTTGTTTGTTTGTTTTGAAACTTCCAGGTTGTGGTTTTACCTGAAACCACTCCTATCCATTATTTTGGAAATTGCTCAGACCACATTACTACTTATACCCTCACCTAAACTAGCAATAGTTTATGAAATGCCATCACAATGCAGCTTCTAATGGTATATATCTCCCAGGTTTCCAGTGTAGGAAATTTCAAATAGTAGTTGTTTATGTTTGGGGCATTTTCATGAGAAGAGGTAGAGAAGGTAACATTGTAATTCTCTACAGCCTCTTACCTGTGACATTGCTTGTTATCTGCACATCAAGGTAGCCTGATGTCTAACACATGTAAATGGTATTTGCAAAACAACGTCATGCTTTCTGCAAGGTTTGACTGTGCTCAAAGGGCCTTTGTCATTTGAAGATTGTAAAGATGAACTAATTGATCATGTCTTCTATTTTCCACTGTTTGAAGAACAAATGCATATAGACAGCTATGACTGTAGTATTTACCAATTAATCTGCACAGTCCATATTTAAGTTGTAGAGGGTTTCAGGGCAATGTAAGTATTACGTATCAATTTGGCTGAGCCATGTTGCCCAGATATTTGGCCAAACATTATTTTGGATGTTGCTGTGAAAGTGTTTTTTGAATGACATTAACACATACATAGATGGACCTTGAATAAAGAAGAGTATTCTCCATAATGTGGGGAGACCTCATTCAATCAGTTGAAGGCCTTAGCAGAACCAAGTCTGACCTCCCCCAAACAAGAGGGAATTCTGTTTGCAAACTGCCTTTGGACTCAGACTGCAATTCTTCCCTGGTATCAAGACTGCCCGTGTACCCTGAAGATTTTGGACTTGTACCTCTATAATTGTGTGAGCCAACTCCTTAAAATAAATCTCTCTCTGTGTATACACACATCCTGTTGGTTCTATTTCTCTGGAGAGCTCTGACGGATACAGTGAGTATATCTTAAAGTCATTCTTGTTCAGAAACCATGTAACTTACCAGCATTTGTATTTCCCAATTCACTAGTGTTAAAGAGTGTGAGAATTCTTACATTGTATCAAATGTGCACAGTTATAATTTTTAAATTTTTAAAATTTGCTGTCTATTCACCTAATTACTGAGGTAGCTTATTGTCTCTAAAGAAGAGTACCCAATCAGAACTCACTAGTTTTGAGAAGATAATGATTAAAAATAAAATATAAAAAGATGGGAATCTTAGGATAAACAAGCAGCTGTTTGTTGGCATGTAAATAGCAGACAGGATTTATGTGGACTTAACAGAGGTGTGATTATTGAACTGCAGCAAAGATTAAAGTTGGTATCAATCCATATAAGGCCTTACTTATGTGAAAGAAGCTGAGAATAAGAAAAGAAAATCTAAAAAAAGAAAAAAAATGATTGGAGTCTAAGAAAGTTTAAAAAACAAATTCATTAATTGTAAAAGAATGGGCATTTTTTAATTTTTTATTTTTTAAGAATGGGCATATTTGAGGAATGGTAATTATTGATGACTATTCTTGGGTATAGACATGAAAAGTAGTAAGACAGAAATTGAAGCAAAAATTAAATAAATTAAGTAGAAATAAAGAATTCTAGGTTAATTGAGTACTTTGCTCATTTATTTTTTTTATAAAATAGTGAGTATTATATTTTAGAAAATTTGAACCTTGAATTTTTCACTCATCTTCATTGTAAATCTCATTCCCCTTTCCCCTCTATCTTTTGGAATAAGATATGAGGCTTGGTGCCACCAGAGAAAATGCATATAACTCAGTAGCTTATCTAGCTAAAAAGTCATCGGAGGAGGAGAAGAAGATCCTTTGGAATGGAGGAGAGGAAAGAATTAAAAATTAATTTCCCCTTTTCTCTTATAGCCCTTTTATCCTGGCATTGAACCTGGAGGATGTGAGTCGTAGGAGAAAAAAAGGAAAATCAAAACCAGAAAGGATTTTTTGCCAGCTTTAATTTAGGACACAGAGATTGGATGTGTGTCATATTCAGACTTTAAAAAGACCTCTGGGCTATCAAGAATTACCGCAGGGTTAGGGTCTAATCAACCTGGGGAGATGAACAAAATCTGTGGAAGCATCAGGTAGAGAATATGCTTTGAACTGTATGAGACACAAAAATGGCAAAGTAGGTTGTTGAGGAATTAGGGAAATATAAATACACACACACATATATGTATATATATACACACACACATTGATCTGAGCCATATCCTTTGCCTGTTATTTTTTTTAAGGTTTTATTTATTTATTTATTTGACAGAGATCACAAGCAGGCAGAAAGAAAGGAAGGGAAGCAGGCTCCTTGCTGAGCGGAGAGCCCAGGACCCTGGGATAGTGACCTGAGTGGAAGGCAGAGGCTTTAACCCACTGAGCCACCCAGGCGCCCCTCCTTTGCCTGTTATTCAAAAACATTTAAAATTTTTGCTCTACTGAGACACTTGTAGCATGAAGACAGTGGTGAAGGAAAAGTAAACAGACCTGGAAAGTTGTTTTGTAAGAGATGGTGATAAATTACTTGTAACTTTCGAGTTCTTCTCAAGCTACTCCTCCTTTCTTGCCCATCCTTTCCAGTCCCTGAGCTTTCAGTGGGACTTCATAAAATGAAGAAGTTTAGATCAATTACAGTAAGAAAACCAATGTTACATACTACTTTGTATTATTTAATCTCTCGTGTATTAAAGACATATCTGTTATGTTTCAGACTCATTGATATGAAAGAACAAGGAGTCACCTAAGTGAATTTGACTAGTTCAAACTCAACTGTTAAAGGTGTCTCAAAGTCCTAACTGAAACTTACTAGAAATACTCCACACTCTATTTTCAAGTTATGAAATTACTACTATTTCATAACCAAGATGGAAGAGGCATTGTTGATTTGAGAGAAGAGTGCTAGTTTAAATAGAACAATTGGGGAAGACATCTTGTTGTCAGAGACCTGCTGAAAGAGATGCCAGAGAAAACCCTCTAACTCTTGGGACAAGAATGTTCCAAGCCAGGTGCATAGTCTTAAAGGCCCTGAAACAAGAGCATGCTTTATGCATTTGAAGAATAATAAAGAGGCTTATTTTTGGAACAGAGTGAAACAAGTGGAGGAAGTGGGAGATATTAACATAGAAAATGGGAAGGAAACAATTTATACACGGTTTTGTGGAGAATTTTAAAGACTTTTAGTGTTAATAAAACGGGAATAGTTGAGGGTTTGAGCAGAGATGTTACATGATCTAACTTACTTTTTTTTCCTTTTTATTCTGAACATTTTCAAATAAATGTTATTTATATTTCCTGAGCAACTTTTGAAAGTTTGCGATTTTCAAAGACTTGTTCAACTGATCTAATCTGTCAAATCTATCAGAATAAAGTTGTTTATAATATTCCATTACTATCCTTTTAATGTCAGTGTATCTGTAGTGATGACCTTGTTTTATTACTCACATTGGTAATTTTATTTTATATGTTTCATTCTGTTGGGGAGAAAGAATTCCTGTCCCCTCAAAGGTGCTTCTCGCTCGCTGTACTAACAGTCAAATTAACATGAGACAGATTAACAGGAGAAAATCAAATTGGCACATATGGGCAATTCACATAGACACGCAAATTCCAAAGACAGGCAAAATGAGGTATATGTGTCACTCTGAACCAAGGAGATGGGGTGGGAGTCTGGGATGTCAGAGGAAAGGAATTCCTTTTACACGGCAATAACAAGAGTAGATGTTTGGTAATTAGATGTTTGCCCAGTCATACAGATAGTTGGGTCACTCAGATAAAATTTATCTCTACTAATAAACCTTATTCTGGGAAAAAAACCCAATTTAGATTCTTCTATGTGGTTAAGGGGGGGAGGGGTCTAACATGCCTTCAGCTTAAAATAATCCACATGCCAAAGTGGCACATTCTGGGGAGGAGTGCCGTCCTGAGCCCCTTCAAGTCTCATCAGTCTGGCTAGAGATTTATCAAATATATCAATCTTTTCTAAGAATGAGCATTTGGTTTTATTGATTTTTTTTGGTTCAGGATTTCATTTATCAAGGATCTTATTTTTATTATTTTTTTTCTTTAGATTATTGAGTTTCTCTCTTCTTTCTCTAAATTATTCTCTTGAGTCCTTTCCTTATTTGTGAGGTAAACATTTCACCTTATAAATTTCCTTCTAAGCACTGCTTTACTTGCACTCCACAAATATTGATGGTATGTTTTTATTTTTGTTAATTAAAATATTTTCTAATTTTCTTTGTGATTCTATTTACTCATGTATTAGTTAGTAGAATATTGCCGAGTTCCCAGATATTTAGAGGTTTTCCAGATATTTTTCTAGTGTTGATTTGCATTTTAATTGGGGTCAGAGAAAATACTTTGTATGATTTCAGTTCTCTTAAATGTGTTGGGTTTGTTTTATATCCTTGTGTAGGGTCTTTTTGGTGAATGTTTCATTTGTACCTGAAAGTGTAATCTGCTGATTTTGGGTAGTGTTTTGTCATTCACATTGTCTATATCCTTAGTGATTTTTTGTTTCCTTCTCACAGTTCATGAGGGATAAGTGTATTTTCAAATGTAGTCTTTACTATTATTGGGTATGGTGAAGCCAATAGGTCAGGTGATAATTGACATTGAAAAGATAGTTTGTTTCTCACTGTTTCCAAGAAGAGGGGGTACATCAAGCCGCACAGAGCTACACAGGGAAGCATCAGGGTTGGTGAGGAGGCAGAAGGAGCAAGAGGAAAATATGGAATAAAAGCTTTTACTGTGGTTTCTTTGGGAAGCAGCAGGGGACACAATATAAACAGGTTTAAGGATTAGCTAATTTGAATAATTTCAGTGATCTCTAGCATTTAGGAACTGTCCCTACTTGCTGCTACCTGGCAGGGTGGGTTAAGCAGGTGGGGGATGTGTTCTCTATAGATTGGTTAGTTTGAATATGAAAAGTGTGCTTAACAAGGAATCTTTTACCATCTGTAGGAATTGACTAGCCCTGAGAGCACATTCTCTCCAGAGTTAACAAGTCTTCAAATGTCAAAGCCATCAAAAATATAGAAAATGAGAAAGATAATTTAATACAATGGTTACATTTGTCTATTTCTCCTTTTACTCATTGTACTATTAGTTTTATCGGAAAGCTCTATCATTAGGTGCTTATACAATCAGAATTGTTATACTTTCTTGGTGATCTATCATTCTGGTCATCATGTAAAGTCTCTTTATCTCTGACAATATTCCATGTACTGAAGTTTACTTTCTCTGATGTTAATATAGCTGTTCTACATTTCTTTCAATTGATTTTAGGGAATTAATCAAAATTAATTTTCAATTTTGTATTACATTTTCATCTTGTAACTTTTAACTTATTTATGTCTTTATACAGAAAGTGTATTTCTTGTAGGGAAAATATAATAGGGCCTTTTATAAATTCAGGCTAACAATTCCTACTTTTAATTGAGATACTGAGACAATTTACATTTAAGTAAGGCTATGATTGAATTCAATTTCCCACCTGGTATTATTTTTTTGTTGTTCTAATCTGCTCTTTGCTCCATATTCCTCAACCTATTTTTGGACTGAATACATTTTATTATTACATTGTATCTCCATCAGTGGCTTTATGTCATATCTATTTTTTGAATCTTAGAAATTTCTCTAGATTTGGAGTATCTTATTAGAGTCTGCTTTTAGATAATAATATCATTTCTCATTATTCTGTGAATCTTAGTCAACACTATACTTCCAGTTTCCCCCTCCAAGCCTTTGTCCTATTGTGGTCCTGTATTTTACGAGTGTTATAGTTTCCCATATCTTGACACTTTCTTTTTGTCTCTCACAATAAATTACCTCTTATAGCAATTAAAAATAAGCAAAATAACTTCTACATTTATCTTTTTTTTCACGAATTTCAGAGAACTTCATTTATTCTGTAGATGTGAGCTTCTCTCTGGCATTGTTCCTTGTGGCTGAAAAGTTAACATTTTCTGAAGCACAGGTCTGCCAAAAATAAATTCTAGCAGGTATTATTTATTGGGAAATAATATATTTAGTTTTTAGTTATAATCATATTCTCACTCAGTGTAAATGAAAGGTTTTCTTTTCTTCCCCTGCTTAAAGATATTGCTGTATTGTCTATCACTTGGGTTGTTTCTGACAAGAAGTCTTGTATATTTGTTTCTTTGGTCATCTGTGAGTCATGTGTCTTTTTCTTTAGCTGCTTTTAAGATTTTCTTTCTCATGTTTTGCCTTCATCAGTTTATACATAATATATCTATTTATGTATGTATTGTATGAATTCTTATTATTTTTTAAAAGATTTATTTATCTGACAGAGAGATAGTGAGAGAGAGAGCGATATCACAAGTAGGCAGAGAGGCAGGCAGAGAGAGAGGGGGAAGCAGGCTCCCTACTGAGCAGAGAGCCTGATGCAGGGCTCGATCCCAGGACTCTGAGATCATGACCTGCGCCGAAGGCAGAGGCTTAACCCACGGAGCCACCCAGGTGCCCCTGAATTTTTATTATTAATTATAGAAATATTTTTCTTTTATATGCGTGTTACTTGGCTGTGTCATATTTTTTCAATATTTATTCTCAGTGTATTCATTTGAAGGATTTGCATTTACATATCTTCAAGGTCAGCAATCATTTACTTAACTGTGCAATTATACTGATGGGCCCATCAACATAACTCTTCATATCCAATATTAACATTTAATTTCTAACATATTTGACTTCTTTTTTAAAAAGAGTTATTTATTTATTTGAGATAGAGAGAAAGAGGCAGGAGGGGAGAGAGAAACTTCAGCAGACTCCACGCTCATTGCAGAGCGCCACACAGGGCTCAGTCTCACCACAACCAGAGCTGAAACCAAGAGTCAGTCACTTACCCAACTATGCCACCCAAACGTCCCTAACGTATTTAACTTCTTAAGGTTTTACCTCTATACCAAGATTCCCCCATGTCCACACATGTCCATGTTTTCTACTAGATTCTAAGAGTAATGATCCTAGTTATTTTTAAATTCACACTGTTAGTTGCACTGAGTCCTCTCTGAGTTTGATTAAGCCAATTGCTTTGCTTCTTCTTTTTTTTTTTTTTAAGATTTTTCCTTATTTATTTCACAGACAGAGATCACAAGTAGGCGGAGAGGCAGGCAGAGAGAGAGGAGGAAGCAGGCTCCCTGGTGAGCAGAGAGCCCGATGTGGGGCTCGATCCCAGGACCCCGGGACCACGACCCGAACCGAAGGCAGAGGCTTCAACCCACTGAGCCACCCAGGCGCCCCTGCTTTGCTTCTTGATAATGAGTTTCATTTTCTTTTATTTTGCTTGCATGTCTGTGTGTGTTGGCATTAATCAATTTTGACTGACTTCTACTAGGATTCTTATGTAAAACAGAATAAACTGAGGTAAAAAGTATTTATAACTGGAAATATGTGCTCTTCTTTTCATGTAGTAGCAAGGGACTGAATCAATCTTGCCAAGATTCAAACTTCTAATTAGTCTACTGATGCTTGTACTTAAATGAGGAGTTGGGATGGAGAGAACATTTCTCAAAGTTTGTTATCCAGCCTCAGTTTTCAACTATTCCTGGATGCTCGTACAATATAAGGGCTTACTCTCTCTCCTAAAACATGTAACGTTTTCCCAGGGGTAGATTTCTGATCATTACAATTCCGTAACTTGCTAAGGTTCTGCTAGGGCCCAGGGCAAGGGGAAGGGCTGTTCCAGCCTCAATTTTGGGTCTCGTGTGGGATTTTCTCAGCATTTCTGTCATTTTCCCTATGGCAGACAGCCAAAATTCTGCTGGTTCTTGCTGGGAAGACCATTTTGATATAATATCCCTGCCTCAGGACTGTTTTCTCACCTTCCCTATGGGTAAAAATCTTTCTTCTATATCCTTCTCTTTGCTCTGGGGTTATCAGGGTTTTCTATCCTTCCCTTTGGTATACAATGGTTTTTAGAGATAGTCCATTTTCTCTACAGGGGCCTGATCCTTTTCCCTATGCTCGTTAACACCGAGGGTAGCACTCACTGGTTTCTAACCTTATCCTCAGTTCTCTCAGGAACATACAATAGAGTTCTGAGAGAAAGAAACTGTGGATGGGGTGAACTCCCCTTGCATCTCATTCCTATGGGCTCCACACTGTCAAAATTGCCCACACTTGGCCTTTCAGATATTTGTTAATATTTTAGCTCATTTGATCCTACTTGCTTATATGTTGGCCCTGTCCTTTCTTACTTTGCCATAATTGAGAGAGTATAGGCATGCAATTTCTTCTTGGGGGAAGGAGTTTTTCTTCCTTCTATTTAGCTACTTGGTTCCTTGCAAGCTCAGCTTTCTTATGGGTTCAAGAAAATTTACATTTTTTTTCCTGGTTTATTTCTCATTCTTAGGGTAGGGATGTTGCTTTTTTTAAGCTACAAACTAGACAGACATGGAATTATCCTCATATTTTCTTCAGACACAGTCATACACTCATCAATTCACTCAAATATTCAATAAATACATTCCAACAAACCAAGCTGTAGACTCAGAATTAACCTTGACTGATCAACTACAACATTGTCCTCAACAGTAATACATTTAGAAAAGAAATTTCGAATCTGTCCTTCCTACAACTCATCCACTCATCCTATGTTCCATGACCATTTTAAGAATCTTAAAATTGGAACTTCATCATGCAACTAATGGCTTTAATGTCACAGTTAATTCCTACCAAAATCTAACCTACATTTATTTGTCTTATTTTCAACTACCACCAAATTAGCTTTCTTCTTTATGCTTCCACAATCAGAATGTTTTTCTCCATTTTCTTCCCCCTCCAAACACTTACAGCTTCCAAGTTCTCTCTACTACCTACTCAAGCTCTTATCAGTATTGGTGCCTCTTAGTACTTTTATAACACTAACACTGTAGACCATACACCTTAGCACATAATTATAAAAATATATTTTTCTGTTTCTTTTTATTTGTTTTTTTCTCTAGGTCTTGGATTCACGGGAAGACAGGAGACAGAAGTAACTCCTCATAGTATTTTAATGTCTCCCATGTGGCCCAAGAAGTTCTGGTCTCCTGTATTTTTATGACAAACTAGAGTACTGAGTAAATAAATTTGTGATAAACTCAGAAACAAGTCAAAATATTCTTAAATATTCTACTTGAATAAACACATAGAATGCACTTAAAATTCTGGGGGACAAATATGTACTTTCTGAAAGCTGGGTATCAGATTAATATAGTGTGCAAGTATAAAGTTTCTAAAATGAGGAAAGATGACATGCCAAGATTAATGGTTTTCTTTGCAGTTACATTAATTACTTTGGGGCTTGCTAGAGCAATCACGGTCACAAACGTTGTCATTTCAATATGTATGTTGAACATACTATAGACAAACATGCTCATTTTGATCATTTTAATCAAAGATTTATATGGCACTTACCTTCATGTTAATTTAAATGTTTGGATAATCTAATTAAGCTCATTTTAATTACCAATGTGAAAAGGAGAAAAAATTAGATTGTTCTATTTTCTCTCTTTTCTAGAATGATAACTCTTTCCAAAGAGAAAAATTTGAACATTTTTATCATGGTAGTAATTTTTACAAATCCAGTCAGGGACAGACTTTCTAAAGAAATGTGTAAGTGATTTTTTTCTGAAAATGGTGATATTCAGGTAATATAAAAAATTAAAAAAAAAACCCACACTTCTTTACTAGCAGCTTTAAATCTGAATGTGAGGACAAGTAATAGATGTATATATTTATGATTTTTCTGCCATGATAGAGGAGAGGTAATGCAAAACCCTTTCTATAACATGTATGTTGGGAAATTTGCAATAGAACCAATTCCTAATATATCTGTTATGAAATGAGTCACTAATTGCAAGATTAATTGATCTCTATTTTTTAAAGTTACTTTTTTACTTACAAAGAAGCTGAAATCAATTGGTAATGAGACAATTTGTGATTTAGAATATTTATTTTCATTTCCATTACACTCAAAGTGAGGGTGGGCGGAAAGAAGTCAGAGAGTATAAGCTCTTTATAATTAGGTACATGGGTACCTTCTCTGCTTATACACCCAATACATTGCACTGCTAAGGCAGACTTGATTTACTAATGCATTATGACAGGTTTTACTAGTTTTCCCCTTTCTAAAGCCTCTTAAATATTTATTGTCTAAGTTATAGCTTTTTTTAAGGTTGAAGATGCCCGCTTTTAAGTATACCGTTGTATTAGTCACTGAGAATTCTTTCCTGTTTTTGCTCAAATATAATAAATCCTTAAACTTCAGAATCTAATACCCCTTTTAATAATTGTAAATTCCAATATTGGTTGGTTTTAGGAGATATATTAGGAGATAATATTTAATCTCATCTATATATTACAAACAGATTCCCAGTGCAAAAATGAGGAGGAGGGTGAGCAATGTGGGAGTGAAATTATGAGGGAAAAATTGGTCTTGATACCCTGTGGCAACAGCAATTATTCATTTATCAAAATAAACCATTTCTTTTAATGTCTCAGATATGCACATTGAGGAAGCAAAAGTCAGATATCTCTAAGTCTTTTAATCCACATAAACATTACATCAGACATATTAACATGTACATTTTATTTAATTGAAAGTTTTATGTATTAGTTTTTATTTTAATTTTATCTAAAGCCATTCCTATCTTGGTAGTGATTAGAAGTAATAGATAGCCCTTAATAATGATTCCTAGTGATCTAAAATGTTGGCAACAAGAATTTTGAGATGAATTCTCATTGATAAGCCCAATATTTTCCTTATTTTTTTTTTTGAAGATTTTATATTTATTTGAGAGAGAGAGTGAGCGAGAGAGAGCATGAGTAGAGGGAGAGAGAGGAACAAGCTGACTCCCCACTGATCAGGAAGCCCTATACTGGGCCCAATCTCATAACCCCAGGATCATGTCCTAAGCCTAAGGCAGAAACTTAACTGACTAAGCCACCCAGATGTCCCTATTTTCCTTATTTTAAAAGATCCCACATTTCTCCTTTCTTTGTTTTTTCAGTACTTCAGTATCACTAAACAAATCAATGAGGAAAATCAATTGTTCAAGTTATTTCTCTTATTTCTACACAGAAGAATATCTTCCATAATGTCTGGTTCTTATAGACAGTAATCACATAATTTGTTAGATTCCCTTTATGTTTTTCTAAATAACTTCATAAAATTGCAGATTTCATGCCATCATTTTTATTTTGCAGTTTTAATTATATCAGTCATTCTCCTTAAAGTTTTTGCTACGAAGGGAGACATACAACATACAAAATCATAGAATAAAAAAATTCTCGTTTAGGATTTATTTACTTACTTTAGACAGAGAGAAAAAGAGTATGCACAATTGTGAGTGGAAGGAGGAGTGGAGGGAGAAATCTCAAGTACACTCCGTGCTGAGTGTGGAGCCCCTCCCCATGGAGGCTTGGTCTCACAACCCTGAGATCAGGACCCGAGCCAAAATTCAAGAGTAGAATGCTTAACCAACTGAGCTACTCGAATGCCTCAAAAAAAAAAAAAATTCTAATTTGGAATAAACTCTGAGTCCAGCCATGGAAATAGAAAAGTTATTTATGTTACTAGATCATCAAATAATATATCTTTTTTGTTTGTTTGTTTTTAAAGATTTTATTTATTTGATGAGATCACAAGTAGGCGGAGAGGCAGGCAGAGAGAGAGGAAGGGAAGCAGGCTCCCCGCTGAGAGGAGAGCCCGACTGGGGGCTCGATCCCAGGACTCTGGGATCAGGACCTGAGGCGAAGGTAGAGGCTTCAACCCACTGAGCCACCCAGGTGCCCCCAAATAATTTATCTTGTTTTGAAAACACATTGATATATATACACATATAGAGTACATAGAGATAGCTATAGATATAGACCAGAATAAGGTTATAGTTTTACCTCCTAGAGTTTAAAAATAGTAATGTTCTACTTTCCTCCAATTTCCAATGTAAAATAATAGTAATTACAGTCTTTAAAAACATCTTGCTATGAGCAGCTTTTTGGAGGGAAATTTATATATATTTAACTATAAAATCCTTCCTTAATATACTAAAAATATCTTATACTGGTAATTATTAAATTGTATAGAAGGCTTTAATGATAGTATTTCATTTGTTTTTGTGAATTTCTTTATGAAGTCTTTTGAAATTAACTTTATTTTACCTGAAGTGGAGAAAATGGAATCGCTTTCTTATCTTCATCCTTATTTGTTTTGAATATCTCTAAGTTGTCTAGCACATCTGATCCAGTAAACACAAAAGTTAAAACAGGGATATTTCTGTTCATTTGTTTCGGGCTGTTCAGGAGCCTATCTTTGTGGTCAGATCTAGATTTGGGGGTTTTACGTGAAACCAATGGTTACTTCTGGATTTCAACTATAAATCTTCCCATAATAATTATAAATCTGTAACTTACCAGTTGGAAATGTGCTCCCAAATTACACTGCTATAACTTTGTAACAACTTTTATTGTAATACTCAGTTGAAGGAAAATTAGGCAAGCAAGTTTTGTGGTAAAGTTGAATAGGCTTGAGAGAAAGAGTGGATTTATGATGTGTATCTATAACACTTTAAGGAAAACAGAAACATACACCTATATTGTTAACATGATGAACATGTCATGTCCAGATCAACAAGATGTTGGGATTCTTCTCCAACTTCAGTGAACACTAGAGACTTGACAATGTGCTTAAGGCATAATGATCTGGATAAATTAATATCTGTGTGTAGATATTTTTTTGTTTTAACTGCTTATTAATGTAGTTAATCATTTTCCATATCTCCCTGCTTAGTCTATGTATTGTTCAGTACAATAGCTTTTAGTATTCGGACACGCAATAATGAGAAATTGATCAGAATAATGTTTGCTATTGATAACAGTAATATTTGGAATTTAGGGATATCATAGCTCCCTTCTTTGTTTTACTTCACCATCCACAGTGGAGTGCTAAGGGTGGTGTATCCTAGTACATCTCTCTCCTTCATGCAGTTGGTGGTGCTGGAGGCAATTCTTAGTAAGCATCATCCCTTGTGCACATTCCCAGATGTGAGTTCATCTGTACCCCATGAGCAGCTGGCAACTTTTGCGAATGCTCCCACTTGTATCTAACGACAGCTTTCCACTGAATTCGTGAACACATGACACTTCCTGTGATTTTGCCATCAGCTCTGATGGCAAATAACCTATCTCCCTTCCATTCACTTCCAGTCACACTTCCTTGACCTCAAAACAGTTAATTCTTGAACCATCAGTCTTGGCCCTTTGTGAAGCCCAGCTGGCCAAGGACAATCCAGTGAACTACTGTGATATCCAGGGGCTGGACCTATTCTTTCCAATGTGAATCCCATCCCAGAGAGATTTCTTCTCTTCTAAATCTCTCCTTACTTGGAGACTCTTTCCCCATCACTCCTAAGATAGTCTTCAGTTTATTTCCTCTTTGCCAATTTTCCATTACTCCAAACTCCTATTAATAATTATTTTCAGTCGTGTATTACTACTCAAATGACTGTGTTTTTCTGTCCTATGCTTGGACTCAGACTGCATGAAGAAATAGGAATCAAAAAACTGTGTTAAGAAGATGGGCAAATTTGTAGTTTGAATTATATTATTCAATTATCAATAGTTGGGATTCACTAATCGATATCAAACAGATAGCAAAACGGGTAAAACAGAAATCATAGCCTTCCTACCTTACAGTGAGAAGAAATTCACCAATACATCCTTTAGGAAACATGCTGTTTAAGTTCTTCATCTTAGATACGGGAAAAAGGAGACAGAAAAAGTATTTTTTTTTTTGGTTCCACTCACTAACCAACATCCTTTGGCCTAATCTGATCAATTGTTTTAAATCCAGTGTTCTAATGACTTGGGTTCACAGATTATGGAGGATCTTTGGATTCTGTATGACAGACATGTGGTTACAAGCACTGTATGTTATTCCTTGAAAGAATTTTTATAAAATATAAGAGGTAGGATTTTTTGTTCCCATTATGGCTGCTGAGAAAGTGAAAGAAAAAAAAATAAAACAAAATACAAGTCTTTGTTTTAAGTTAAACATTTTTTTTAAGGTTTTATTTATTTGACAGAGAGACAGATCACAAGTAGGCAGAGAGGCAGGCAGAGAGAAAGAAGGAAGCAGGCTCCCCGCTGAACAGAGAGCCCGATGTGGGGCTCAATCCCAGGACCCTCAGATCATGACCTGAGCTGAAGGCAGAGGCTTAACCCACTGAGCCACGTTTAAACATCTTAAAAAAGTAAAAGTACTTGTTTTATTTTAAATAATATAATATTAGAAAGTAACAGTACTTGTTTTATTTTAAATAATATAATATTAAGAGTTGTAATGAAACAATCTTAATTTCAAATTAAGAAGAAGGGACCTGGGTGGCTCAATCATTTAGGCATCTGTCTTAGGCTCAGGTCATAATCCCAGGGTCCTGGAATTGAGTCAGGCTCCTTGGTCAGCAGGAGTGTGCTTCTCCCTCTTCCCCTCCTCCCACTTGTTCTCTCAATCACTCGCTCTCTTTCAAATGAAAGAATGAACTCTTTAAAAAAATTAAGAAGATTATACATCAGTAAACAAAAAAAGAAAGCAAATCATTTAAAATAAAAACAAAAACATTTAGTTACAATAAAGAGATTTAGTTACTGCATGAAAAGGAACTCTTTTCCCCTTATGCTCATCCTTGGTCAGAGCCTCACTGGTACTTCTTCGATATTTTTCCCCTGTCTTTCTTTCTTTAGTTGACTCCACTGTTAACCTCCAAACCCAGTTAGTGGTTATATTCTGGAGAAAAGAGGGTCATTATAACTTCTTTGTATGGAATAAAGATATTTACAATAATCATAATTTTACATAAAATAATCAGAATATTAAAATTATGTTAAAGATTATATGATCTTTCTATGATTAAGAATATTCTTTGTGATTTTTGTCTTCACCGTGAGAATGAAGTACTGATAATAGAGGTAAGTGTAAACATTTATCATACTCTATTTTACTTCTTAACTAACATTCATAATTGTGATCTACAAGAACAGGACTTGTCTTATGTTACTCATCTTACTGTAATATCTAAAATGTAATAAAAGCTCAATCAGTATCTGAAAATCAATGCTAACCTAAGAGAAGCAAAGTAGTAATACCTCTTTCACCAAATCACTATCATATCCCTTTTCCCCATGAATATTATATTTTGTGTCCTAGCAAAATATTTATACAGTTATTCCCAAATACTTGAAAGAATTTGAAATATATCCCAAATATGACTCCAGTCATCAACCTCTTCTTTTATCAATGTCGTCAATGAAAATATAAGTATGGGAGACAATGGCAAAACAAACCACAGAATATTTTATTACTGGTTTGTTCTTAGTCTCATAATTCAACTCCAGAACTCTATAAATTTCTTTGGGCCATTTGAGGAAAATCTCACTTAAATTAGCTAACTGAATCAGTTCAAATGTCCTAAAAATAAGAGTATGACAAATCCCAATTTATAGGTTTTTGGGTCTAAACATGAAACTTGAAACTTCTCATTCAATGAAAGTCAAGTACATCTAGTTTAGTAAAAAAGCAACAGAACGAGAGACCTAAAGGAAGAATGAGTGAGCAAGGTAGTTTTAATGCCACCAAATGGATAACTTAGATGTCAGCCCTGATCTTCAACCAAGTATAAGCAGCAGGAATACCCTGGTAGCTATGTAGATGACACAGAATCCGAAGATTGGAGATGGCTAGCCTGAGCCAAGGTCTTTATACCTTGGATACGTGGAAGGAAAAACCCAAGAAAAGTCACCCTATGCATATATGCTGACTTTGTAACAAATTCAAGATTTCTACTTTTTTAGGAAACTGGTTCAACCCATGGGCTTGAGTCGAATTAATCAAGGCTATAACTTCTTCACTTACTATTTTAAAATGGAAAGGCTTGCCTTTGATCTTTACCAGGAATGAATTAGACCAGAGGCAATTTATGAGGAGTAGAGGATGAAGAAAGAGAAGACTTGAGTTCGGCTTAAAAGCCAATCATGTATTTACTTGATAACTTGCTGACTAGATGTCATTAGAGTCCATACTTTGTACTTTAAGATTAACTAAATTTGGCTTAAAAAAAATAGTCATCGAATTGCTCAAGAAGACTAATTCTAAACTTTTGTTAGTGTATTGTTTATCATATGTGAAAATATTACCCAATTTTCATTCACAAGCTTTGTAATATTTGGATAGCTAATATTTTAATAATATCTATTTCTTCATAACATTTTTGCTGCAGGTATTAAGGCAACTGTTACTTTTATCGGGAATCTTAATGTTTATATTTCTTTCCATATAGAATAAGTCACAACATTTGAGAATTATTTCATATTTAAATACAAATAACTAATTGTATTGCACAATTACAATGGTAAGAAAATCCCAAATCTTGGTTCAGTCACTTGAGTTTCAATATTGTTTTAATTCTTATTAACATTATTTTATTTGTTAGTCATAATTGAGTCATATCACTACAACCAGCTATGTAAGAGTTGCAGCTTAAAAAAAAGGAACTTGGAGTTTACTCTGCTCAAAGTATATATTTTAATATCAGTTCTACCAATTCCTTGTTTTATAATAACCTATGTTTATTTTTTTAGAACATTTTAAACATTTTTTTCTATAGGTATGTCTCTTAAGACTTGATTTTTTTTTAATTCTAGGTGCTTCTTAAAAATGTCTTTATAATTCTCCCTTAGTGTTAGAATTTTTAAAAATCAGGCACATATAAATAATCAAAAAGTACTTTTATATTCAATATGGAGTATGAAATTCATTTTTAATATATTTAAGCTAATATAAATCTATTTCATTTGAGTTATTATCTGATAATGCTTACTTTGAAATAATTAAGTATAGAAACATTGCATTATCTGTGTTGTGGGCACTGATTTTTAATCTACATTATTTATGTCGGCTGTTTGATTAGAATTTATTTCAGTAAAATTTTCTACTCTATTTCTCTACATCTTAGAGCTGTAGTCTAATGGATTTATACAGTGGTTTCTGAGTATTGCTGCTTCAGAAGATTCAGCTTTTTGACAATGATTTTCATATACTTATATTAAGTAATAGCATAGAATTGGATAATCTAAGTCATTCTATCTTACGCTTTTCAAGAAACTCATCACTCACTAAGCATCTCAGTTATTTGACATCTTGAGAGAATTAAGAAGTGTGCCAACTTATTGAAACCGTTTCATGAATTAACTCAAATAAAAGATGATATGTGAAGGAAAACTTAAAAAGAAAATAAAATCCCACAAGTGCCACAACAACAAAAAGTTATTCCATAGAAAAAACATATTTATAGAGTGCAGTTGAAAGGAATTATAACTAATTTCTTAGTAAACTTCTAAGAACTAGATTTGTGGCAAGTTTAATATATATCTTCATTTATCTGTTTGCTTTTATTTCTGAACTTAGACCAGGCCCTACTCTGAACCAGGTAGTCTACACTGAGTAAAAAAAAAAAAAACTGTATCTGCTACTTTGGTCTTCTTTCTTTCCCTCTCCCTCCCTTTTTAATATTCAATTATTTATTTTAGAGAGAGAAGGCACATGGGCACTCAAGAAGGGGTGTGGGAGGGGGAATGGGCAGAAGGAGAGGGAGAGAAGCAGACCCCCTCCTAAGTGTGAGACTGACATAGGGTTCAATCTCAGGAACCTGAGGTCATGACCTGAGATGAAATCAACAGCTGGACACTCATCCGACTGAGCCACCCAGGTGCCCCTGTCTTACCTCTCTCTTAAAAGATCTTCAGCTACCATTAAAACTTTTGACAAAGTACAATGGAAGCAATCCTCCCTGGCAGGTCAGGAATAGTCTGTCAAGAGTCTTCTTATTTTAATGAAGTTACTACAAACATGAACCACTCATCAGTAATTTTTAAAAAACTAGATTACAATAAAATACATTAAAAGACGAAGATTTCACATGATAGTATTTTTATTACAGATTGCCTTATGTTGCTTCAAAATTAGTATGATGACATAAATTATTGTTGAAGTTCATACCATATACAAATAGTATATACATACTTTGATTTCATATGTTGGATGTAATTAAAGCATAATCAACTTGTATAGCAGAAGTATAATCTCACCTTTAGCTATCAGAATGCCAGACAACCATGCACACAGGTACATATTATCATAAAGACTTTAGACCAGGACCTCATACTTCATAGAATTTTTTATTTTTTGGTTTTCAATCTATTGATTATATATAATAAGTTTCATATATCTAAGTGCCCGTTAGAACTTTATTGGGACACCAAATAATTTCATCAACTTAAAAATATGAAAACCAGGAAAGGCCATCATTTAATTATAATTAGGTCTTTCATACCATAAATAGCATTTCTGGAGTTAGAAAACAAACAATACAGTGCTAATCACTACCACTTTTTTTTAATGCATTCAATTTGATAGTATCATTTTGAGATGTAATATTCAGCACATAAGTAATCTGACTGATCAGCAATTATTCAACATAACTTTTCAGGCACACCTGTCGACTAAGGAAAAACAAAAAGCTATTTCTACAAATAAGAGAGGTTAAATTTACAGTAGCCAAAACTTAAGTGGTGAATCAGTAATAGAATAAAAGATAAAGAGAAATGGAAATTAATGTAGTCACATTAGAGTGGGAGTCATTAAATTGAGCATTCCTTATTGTATCCGTACTGGTTTTTGACAGCCATATCCCTTATGATTGCTTGTGGCTCATGTCACCATGAAAAAAGACATTAGTAAACAGGCAGAAGAGATTTCAAAGTTTAAAAAAAAAAAGAACTGTATGCCATTATATGTTTTAGCTTAAGTATAATATTTCTTAGAAAATGATAGAAAAATTGAACTTTTGTAGAATTACTAAAAAAAAGTAAACCAGTACAAACAGTGCCATGAAGAAACCAAATAAAACAGCATTTACTCTTTTGTTAGTTTCAACAAATGTTCAGAGACAGATAACCATGCTATTTCATAATGTATTTTCTGAGAATGTTAAATAAGAAATATTCTAAGTAATTTAAAAAAACTAGCATAACCATAATATTGGATAAGTTATAGCTAATCATAATTATGAACTTAGAATCAGCAAAATGAAGTGTTTAATGCATAAATATAAATATAGTATGAAGATGTTGGATATTTTTCAAAAAATATGTTGGTTCAACATAAAATAAGTAACTCATAGTTACTGGATCAAAATTTCCACATTTATTTGATGTAATAAAAAAGCCTAGTGGATATGCTGCATATATAATCAAAATTAAAAATAAAATTTCATGACATTTATCTATGACCAATATTTAGAAATTCATTTAGAAGAAATGCTAGTGAGGAATGTTGTGATGCACTATTCATATTCCCCTTTCATGAATGAAACACTCCCCAAGTAACCCAGCAAATGAGAGTTTGGATTGCACATAGCCCCTGTTGTCCCCTCCTTTCATAAATGGCCTTAAGAAAAAAAAAAAATACTTTCACTAGGTTCACACCCACTCCCAGCCTGTCCACATACAGTGACCAATCAATAGGGATATAAAGGCCTCATCAAATAAGTCCTGGTCTCCCTTTGAGCCACACCACGAAGCTAAAAGACGGACATTCCTTCCTGGATGGGACTGCTTTCAATACTCTGCCTACAACTACTTACCTTCGTTCCCTGATGGTGTGTGGAAGCCTGGGTGTGGTTATCACTGAAAGAGATCACATTCTAGAAATGAAGTAATTATGGCCTAAAGAATTTAAGAGAAAATATGGTTGGAAGAGGTGGTG
The DNA here is from genome assembly GCA_004024625.1 of Mellivora capensis. Lineage (NCBI taxonomy): Eukaryota > Metazoa > Chordata > Mammalia > Carnivora > Mustelidae > Mellivora > Mellivora capensis. The sequence continues at coordinate 22,288 of PISX010012910.1, forward strand.
TTCCACACCAACACTATAAAATTCTGAATGATAAATTTAACATGGCCAGAAAAGAAATTGTCACTCACATTTTCATGCATACTCTTGGTAAGATATAGGTTTGTGGTCCCCACTAAGAAAGCACAGTAACAACCTGGAAAAGAGTCTTTGGAAACCATTATTCATGATGGATGATGCAGCATCTTGAGTAATGATATAATCAGCATCAGAACGAAAATAAATGCTAAAAGAAATTGAAGAGGCAAGAAGATCTATATTCTAGCTTCAAAAATTCCCAAGTACCATGATATTATAAGTAATAACTGCTTTGGTACCCCTTTGTTTATGATGGGACAGAACAAATTTAAGAAAAAAATAACATGAAGCGTTCTTTCCTGGATCTGGGAAGTAAAAGAGAGTAAAGATAGTTCCTTTATGTTACAAAGAATCTTCACAAGCATTGACAGGACGTTAGGTACATACTTAAATATCTTTATCCATTATTCTAAATTTTCATTAAAAAAACATTCTATGTCACATGGCTGCATAAATCTTGTAATACATTCTTGTAAGAATTGTTCAGAAAAACAGGACTCATGCAAAAATATTTGCCTAGGGACAACACCTTAGAATAGATTCTAGGGCGCCTGGGTGGCTCAGTTGGTTGGGCGACTGCCTTCGGCTCGGGTCATGATCCCAGAGTCCTGGGATCGAGTCCCATGTAGGCCTCCCTGCTCAGTGGGGAGCCTGCTTCTCCCTCTCCCTCTGCTGCTCTGCCTGCTTATGTCTCTCGCTCTCTCTGTCAAATAAATAAATAAAAATATATTAAAAAAAAAAAAGAATAGATTCTATATGGTGCTGGGAAAGACAGTTACATTAAAAATAAGGAAAAATAATTTCTACTTTACATTCTGCATAAAAGCCTACTTTACATCAATTATATATTTTATATTTTTGAACACAAAAATGCCTTTATGAATCTGAGACAAGAAAGACTTTAAAAAATAATATTAATGTGGTGATGGTCCATTTGGATGAAAATCACCCAAACGCTAATTCAATTGTTTATATTAATTTTTTCAAAAGTCTTTCCTGTCCCATATTCATAATGATACTTGTATTAAAACTGTAATGTATATCTTCTTGCCCCGCTAGTTCCTTTTAGTATTTATTTAATGCCTATTCTGTATACATTATTATTTATGGTGCTGTATCATCTTCCATGAGTAATGGTTCCCAATGACCCTCCCAAAAGTCGTTACTGTGATTTCTTAATGATCATTGAAAATACATGGTGTATCTTTCCAGGTAACCAAAGATTGACAGATATTACACTGAATATACAATATTATATTTTAAGGAAAATATAACAGATACTGGTACCCTATCCATATCTCCTAGTTACTTACAGCATTTATATTACCTTGAATGTTGTGGGCCTGCTTTCTATCAGTTGTCAGCACCTGTGCATCTTTGCATTCAGGCTTTCTCTTGTCAAAGGAGAATATGCTCTCTGTGTGAATTGTAAGCCAGAAATTAGGGAAATAGAGATACTTCCCCATCAGCCTGACCAGTGAGTGAGAGAAGCGGGTACATAGTCCGGCAGCTCCATTATTCATTTGGTAGAATGCTGAGGTGTGTTTTCCATACTACTTCCTAAATACTATAACTTGATTGATAATGTACTCTTTGCTGAATTTTTTGCCTTTATATATTGATTCTAATGATTGAAATCTATATATTATTCCCTATCAGTATGTCTATGATATATTATTGTATAACTACCAACATTTACCTTTTTATCTCAGGCTCAATTTCTAGGGAAATAATACATAAGACAGGTGATACTGTTTGTGACCCTAGGAAGCAAAGCCTCAAGGCTGAGTTCTAGAAGTTGCTCACTTTTCAGGCAGATTAACACCAAAGACACTATTATCAGTAGTAAGGAGATAATAATGTTCTCTGACATGGTGATTTGAAACAGAATGGGTAAAAGAGGATGCATGGTCTTACTTAGAATCTCCAACATTTGAAAGTTACAAGAGATTAAGTTATAAGAAAGATAGGAGTTTTTTACTAACTGCTATTGCATCCCTGAAAGAAACCACAAGCAAACAAACAAGCAAACAGGATTTGGTCAGCCATCTATGAATTCAGAGCACAATGTGAAAGTCACAAGGCTTCTCTGTAACAGTGAGATCTTTATCTCCTGCAGCCACAAGGCAGACTGTGCAGAAAACCGACCTATAATTTGATTGTGAGAATTTGTTGGTTTGCACACTAGGGAACTTCCTGAGAGAAGTCTGAAACTACACCTCACCCACCCCGCCCTGTCCTGACCACCACCACTCTGACTCCTCCCCTCATGCGGAGTGCAGGGAGATCTAGGTTGGTTAGGGGCAGGTTTCATAAGGGAACTTACATACAAGGCTTGTCTCGGGTGGCCACAAGACCAATAGAGCTCTTCCCTTACCTGCCAGATTCTTGAAAATTTATGTAGAAGTTTTAACTGAGTTAAGTCTTATATTCAGTCCAGATGGTTTCAACAACACATTGCTCTTTCAAGACCGTGTCCTTTAAAACAGCTCCCACTGTGAGAATGGTGAGCAGAATGTGTAATCCAAGGATAGCAGAGGGTGTGAGAAACCTCCTGTTACCCAGGCCTAGTTTGCAGATCATCCAGCAGTCACATTTTCTTGATGACCTCTTCCAACAAAATTAACAGAAAACTGCATTTGTATACCCAATATATTTTTTATGCAAAAGTAATGACACAGATAAGGAAGGAGTGATCACTGAAATAGGGACATCTCAGGGGATGCAGTTGAGAACCTTAAACTCCAAAATTTCCATGAACCCCCGAGGCTGGCATTAAGTAGCTTTCTTGTTCTTCTTCTTCTTTTTTTTTTTTTTAAGATTTTATTTATTTATTTGACACACAGAGAGAGATCACAAGTAGGCAGAGAGGCAGGCAGAGAGAGAGAGGTGGAAGCAGGCTCCCTGCTGAGCAGAGAGCCCAATGCAGGGCTCGATCCCAGGACCCTGGGACCATGACCTGAGCCGAAGGCAGAGGCTTAACCCACTGAGCCACCCAGGTGCCCCACTTTCTTGTTCTTGCTAGAGGATATCAAAATACCTCTGATTGGAGACCATGGAAAAGTACCATCCGAGGCATATGACTTGTCCTTCTTGATTTTTGACCTGACCTTCCATTGTATTACTTCTAGAGAAGTCATTAGGGCCAAGTCAACTACAGCATGACAATGGTGCCACAACCAGGTCTCACACCCCTCAGGGATAGAGGATCTGGGACACCCTATAAGGCAAGTAACTGAAGTTGGCAACTAACTGAAAGATGAGGGATATCGAAAGTAGATGATGGAGGGAAGATGGTAAATACCAGTTGCATCTTCGGGACCAAAACAGCACAGTTACTATAGCATGTATGACTGAAGCTTTTAATGTAGATCTGTCTTTTGGAGAATGTCATTAGCAGTCACCTTGGGAAATCAGAGATAAGATGGAATGAATTTAACATGGACTATGAATGTATCACTGCCCTGCTTACATCAACTTGACACATCATTTCCATGCACATCAGCTCAATTTTCAATAGCTAGCAACTGTGTCTTTGCATCTTTGGCAGAGAACGTATCAGTCAAGTTTGAACCAGAGAAGCGGAAGCAGAATCAGTATCTCTCTCTCTCTCCAAGCACTAGGGTGGCTTACACAATTGCAAGAGTGGATGAAGCAAGTCTGAAATCCATAGGGCAGGCAGAGTCTGGAAAAGCAGCAGATGGCAGGTTGGAACACATGAACAAGGGTCGAAGCCCTTGTGTACCAGCAGAATTTCTTCTCTCTCAAGGAAGTCTCAGGCCCACATGTGAAGTCAGGACCAGACAGATCATCCGGGATAATCTTTATTTAAAGTCAATGAAGAGGCACTTTAATTACATCTGCAAAAATCCCTTAACAACAATACTTAGATTAACGTTTGGCAGAGTAAGTGGGGACTAGAGTCTAGTCAAGATGACATATCCAAGAAGTCCTAACAGGACTTTCTCTACTGGAAAGAGGATACTCTCTGTCCCCACTTGAGGCCAGGCTGGCGGAGCCAGGGAATTAACTGGCCCTTGCCAAACAGCCTTCAGCCAAAGATGAATGAATGTTGGTGGGAAGTAGCCCAGCTCTTTAACCCTTTAAGTAGATTTTCTCTAAGGTCTGTATCCTACACTGGCTCTCCCAGTTTCTGAGTGGGATTTAGTTCCTGTTGCCTACAGATACAGTAAGTAGTTTGATAATCTACTCTTTAGTGACAATTCCTAGTCCTCTACTGGTTTCTCCTATGATCGTCTTCCAAATAAACTAATTTCTCTGGAAACCTTGCTTCCAGGTTTACTCTGAGGGAAGGCAAAGAAAGACAATAAGTGATGTATTACATTACTGTTTAAGCCATTGAGAAAATACTATGCTTATTTTAAATTTTCTTACATCATATTTAATCATTGCTGCCTTTCCTTATGAAAAAAAGAATTTCATAGATTCAGAGTATCAGATGGAAATTCTTTAAAGTATCTTTAATCAGGACAATATATATTTTAATGCAAAATTATTATACTTTGTTCTTTGCCCTTCCATGACTAGATTAATGATGTGACTGTACATATACTGAATACCATTGATTTTCTGAGCTGCTATGCTCTGAGTTTGAGAAGAATATATTTATCAGGGAAAGAGAGACTTTGATGACTAAGCAGGACTTTTTACTGTAAAAGCTGTGTTTACATATTTACATAGCCAATCCAACTTAAAAGATTCTGTCATGACTATTTACATGTGTTTGCTATCCGAAATATTGAATTGGCCATGAGAGTAGCATGAGAAGTGCATAAGAATAGGTGCTTTGATATGGCTGACTAGTAAAAACTGGTTAATTTTCTGTTAACAAGTAAGATATTTCTCCAAAAACTTATAAATAACTGATAATATTCTTGATCTTCCAGTATGTAATTTTAATCAGTAATGTGAATTTAAGGTCAAGTGTACCTTTACTAAAACATTTTTAAATCACTGAAGATTTCATTGCATTATAAAAACATTTTTATTTCCTTAAACATGAAATCCTGTCTACTTTCTCTGAAAATTATTCTACCCCCCCCAATCTACTGCCCGTGGTAAAAATGTAAGTTATTGCTATGTATTAAATGAGGATTAAGAAAAATTCAAGACATCTTTTTAGTTTGTTTTCATTATTGTGCCTGCTAAAGTTACACTAAACCAGTATGACTACAGGTTAGATTATTAAAAAGTGCATGTTCCAGATTATTAAAGTATTTCCAGCAAAATGGAGCAATTTCCCTGCATTTGCCTTAGTAAATTATGGGTTGTTTAATGAATTGTTTCAGAGTAAGAAATGAAACTTATTTCTTGGAGCAATTTAATTTGTTTAATCCATTAGTATTTTTCATGATATTATACTTAGAAAAAACTATCTATTAAACTTAGAGAAAATATACCAAAAACCAGTATTACAGATATTTTAAGACTTTTTAAAAACAGCTATATAGACTTTGGAACCCACGCCATTATTCACATGTTTATATACTTGTCTTTTCATTAGAACGACATCTGCTTTGTGAAAATAATACTTATATTTGAAAATACTTACATTCAGGAGACACTGTGTGTGAGACTCTTAAGGACAAGTGTGAAATTGTTTTATCTTCATTTTCTGGAGCTCTGGATAGCTGATTGAGACAGTACAGAGAGCATCTGCTGGAGGGGTAACTCCTGGGATACTTGTCAACTTGATTGTGTTCAGAAACAACTGAGACACAAAAGAAAGAGAGCTTCTAATCACATTGCATTTAGAATGTTCAAATCGGGAAACAATGTAATTTAGAACTAAATAGCTTTACTTGACATTTTAGAATTTTTAATTGACAGATTATTCTATTGGCTTATATATTTCTCTCCAGGTGACTGAAATGGATTTCCACCCAGGCTTTGTTTCCATATGTCAAGATTTTTCAAATAAGTAAGTAACACATTGATGTATTAATTCTGATTCCATAGACAGACCAAGGGCAGAAGACTAAAAGTCATTCCACTATGCTATTTTTTTAAGTACATTGCCAGTGATTTTGTTGTGTCTCCATGATTACAGTAATTTTCAGTGACTAAAAATCATGCATACCTTATAAGGTAATTGATTTTTTAAAGAAAAATATGAATGATTTAGGCAGTATAAAACTCTTTGAAAAATTAAAACATCATCAATTTTTTCAAGTATATGTGTATTTTGTCACCTTCTGTCATTACCATTGTCATTACTTCCATCCATTGACAGAACTCTTCTTCACATAAATGTTTGGAAATAGAGGTTCATACACTATCAGAAGAAACCTGAAGAGTGCTAAATTGAAACAGATTCTTGTTTTTGCTATTATGAGATTTGTTTCTGACTAAATGCCTGGAAAGAAAAAGAATACAATGTAATAAGATTGTAATAAATTAAAGATGATTAATTAACAGGTATGATAGGAATCCCCTCAAGAATACAATAAATGTGAATGCCAAGTATCCCAGATTGATGACAACAAGATGTACAATTAGCACTTTTTTCCTCTCTATTCTTTATTCACCTCAAGCTTGTTGGGACTATTAATGAGAAGATAAAATGATGAAGGGATGCAGAATATACCACTGTAGCATAAGAATTATTCTGAGCGAAGACACTTGAGAATCAACAGATTCTCAGCAGAGAGGTTTTGTCTGAACACTACCCCCTTTACCTGCCTAACAGTAGAGCCTTCCAAAAATAAAATTCAACTGCCATAAATCTCCCTGCAAGGGAAAATTGACTCCTCTCACTGGAAAGAAGAAGTCACCCCCTGGATGAGAAATTGCATAAACAAACATGGTCACAGCACTATCACATTTCCCCTAGAAACTCCTACAGTTCCATTTGTCTTCCTAAAAGTCATTTTTTTTCCTTTAAGTGACTTTTCTTCCCCTGTCCCTTTCCTATTAAGAGGGTATATAAACTCTAAATTCTAGCCACTTTTATGATCCACTTCCCTTGTGAGCTTCCACAAACCTATGTGGATCAACTTTGTCCTTTCTCCCATTAATTTGTATTTTATCAGTTTAATTTATGGGCCACAATTACTAATCCTAAAGTTTTTCTCCCTGACAAATGACAATGACAATAGAATAATTAATACTATACTAAACTCCAGCTTCTGTTTCTTTATTTTTCTCTTTACTTTGTGGTCTTTCTATTCTCTAATTTAATATGCTTGAAAGCTGATCTTTTTTCTTTTCTTTTTTTTAAAGATTTATTTATATATTTGAAAGAGAGAGCACACAGGAGGGAGGGGTGGACAGAGGGAGAGGGAGAGAATCCTCAAGCAGACTCCCCGCAGGACCCTGATGTTATGACCCTCCGACATCAAGAGTTGGATGCTTAACTAACTGAGCCACCCAGGTGCCCCGAACCAAAGCTTTTTTTTTTTTTTTTAATTTCTTTCTTTCTTACACATTGTTTGCCTCCTCTTCCTCATCATCATCCTAAAATCATTTTGTGACTTCTGCTGAGAGCTTGCTGTTCATTCCCGTTGCCTGCCGTGGAATGAAGTGCCTTGTCAGAGTGTGTTCCCATGGATTTCTGTGGCAGCAGCATCCAGTGGCTGAGCGCTCCAGGGATGAGAATGGAAGACAAAGGCAGTGCAATTCACTGCCTGAGGGCACGTTCTCATCTTGATACGGATGTGAATGACTTGCAAGTGCTTTACCATCGCTTGAACTTGCATTCTTATTTCACATGCGTATACCCAGAGAGATATAATCACTCTAGGGACCAGAGCTGAAACAAATGATTTCTAAAACATTATTAGATGTTTCTGAATAGACTCAATATTTAAAATATTATTCTCCATTACTTTAATAATGAACATACATTTTCAATTAACATACTTAAAGCATTAACACAAGCGATATAAGAAATAGACTACATTTGGTTTAATCACTCAGATTTATTGTAAAAATAATGTTTTTACCTTTGGCTAGGTAATAGATATTTTGCAATTCATCTGCAGTGATCATTACCTTATCATTGGTGCTATAGCCCAGGACACGTAGCATATTGGATAAATGACAATTAACTCAAATTTCCCTTGCAAATTCATGCTTCATTTCTCTGGCTAAAGAAAATATGACACCAATTGCCAGTACAGTTATAGTTGTTGTACTTATTGCTTTAAGAGATCCTCTCTACTTAGCATTTTGTGTGCAGCCAGGTACGAAATTAACCCGTGAGGCTACTTTGGGGGAATTTTTTCTTTTCTAGTTGATGTAATGTGAGTGAAGGGAAAGAGGACTGAGTAATGATCTTTATATTCCATTTGCAGCATGATTCTACAAAACATTTCCTTAGACAAATCTGTTCAAACTCCTAATTAAAATTGCCTTGGACTAGCAGTTTTCAGAAGTCACCTAAATGACCATAAATTGCCATATTTCACTTTCTTAGGTGCTAGTATTCATCGGGATAGTATCATCTAACAGAACTTCTATGGAGAAAGAACTCTGATTTAAAAGTGAGCAGACACAAAGTTCAAATTTTTATGCATATATCCTTAAGCCTTTTAATAAATATAAAACAAGGAAAAATTATTCTCTTTTTATAAAAATGAGTAGACCAATTAAGATATTTGAGTGACATTTCATTTCATAGAACAGTGCATCAAAATCACTTGGGAGGTCCTCTTTTGAAATGTTGCTACCTCTGGGTTTGGGAATAGCATAAGTCAGTGGTGCTCAAGTTTAAAACAAGCATAAGAGAAAAAATAGTGCTTATTAAAATATAGATTGCTGAATCCACTCCTAGACATTCTCATTTAGCAGGACTAGGGTGAAGGCCTAAGAATTTGCATTTCCGACCAGTTCCCAGGTGATGCCAAATTTACTAGTATAACAACAACAATTTGAGAACTACTGGCATAGGCTGGAAAAAGTTTTACAGATAATTCATTTCCTATCAACACTCCTGCAGATGAAGTTAATTTAGATTTATAAAAAGCAATAAGAAATGAGGCAAAGTTATATGTATCTATGTTTATATATATTTTCTAAATCCGATTTAAAATAATATATCCCAGAAACTTGTGGCCATTCTTAATGTCCTGAAACATTTGGAGAAATATAAGTAAAATTAGCTTTTTGATGTAATCTCTCTCTCACACACACACATATACTAAATGTTTCACACTGGCTATAAAATTTTACTGAATGGCTTCATACTGGTCAGGCTGACATCAAAATTAAATTTGTGAGGTGATGCTATTTGAGGAGATTGTAAAATAAAGGCCATCTGCAAAGGAAAGATGGTGGTGTCTACGTAATGATGGCTTTATCATAACAAAGATTATACGGCTATCTTTTTAATAAAAAAAGTAGCCAATTATATATTCCAAAATGATTATCTAAGAAGAAAAGATATTAGCATGCTTTATTAATATTGACTATATAAAACAAAAAGAAAAATAATTTATATCTCTTAAAATTTCCAAACATTTGAATCACAAGAAACACTGAATTTTCTACTAACTAATTACTAATAATTGCTAAAAACTAATTACTGTTAGTAATTAGTTAACTACACTTACTATGCCTTTACTTAGCTGAATATTTGCAAATAAAACTAAAAATCAATATATAATAGTTATAGTATCATAAGCATATGGTAATAAGTGGATTGTCATAGTTTCCTGTTGTAAGTGTGAATTCTGACTAATCACCAAATATCACTAAAAATATGTTCTTAACATGCTGACGGATGTATTGGATAGTTTTTTTTCCTACAGCAATAGGACATCCTACTTACTTCAAAAAATAACACTTCAGTATAACCTAATATAGTGGTGATTTACCCATTGATAACTAGACTAATCAGAATAAAATAAACCAGAATAAATAAATTTATATACATAATCAAAGTGACAACATTTTTATACTTTTTCCAGTTTTATTGAGGTAAAATTGACAAAATTATAATATATTTAAAGTGTAGAATGTGATGATTTCATATATGCATACATTGTAAAAGGATTTCCCCAATCAAGTTAATACACTCATCACCTCACATAGTTAACATTTTTGTGTGTGAGAACACTCAATATGTAAACTCTTAGCAAATTTCAATTATACAATACAGTATCATCAATTATAGTGACCACATTATACATTACATCTTCAGATGATTCATTTTATAACTGAATTATAAGATTATTCATTTTATAACTGAAACTTTATATCTTTTTTATACTATCTCCTTTTCTCCCTCACTGCCTCTGGCAACCGTGATTTTATTCTCTGTTTCTATCAGTTTGTCCAGTATTCCTGGATGATATGACACTGACGTCAGCCAGATTTTAATGGTAATCATGACAGGAGCTGCCAGGAGAGGTTTCTCAGAGGTTCTCTTCAGATTTAGGATATAGATACTATCACTCTGTGGATGTATTTCTCCATTTGAAGTCAAGGTTGATGCCAGCCAAGCAGGTTCCTGCTACAAGGAATTTGAGGTCATCCTCTTCTTTCATTTGCAAGACATCAAGGGTTCCAGACATTGTGAAAATTTCCCTTTAAGTTATGACAGGAATGCAGAACAACACTGTATGGACCCTCCTGGGGTAGTGGAGAAAGACTCACATTTTTCTTAATAACATTTTTCCTGCTTTGGCTTACTTTATGAAGAATACAGTATATAATACACACAATATACAGAATATGTGTTAATCAACTATGTTATCAATAAAACTTCTGATCAACAGTATACTATGAGTAGTCAAATTCGGGGGGCGTCAAAAGTTATATGCAGATTTTCAACTATGTGGTGGGGAGTTAGCACCCTTAATTCTCATGTTGTTCAAGTGTCAACTCTATAGATCTTTTATCTCCTTGGTTAAATTTATTTTTATTTATACTTATTATAAGCATATTATTCTTTCTTATGCTACTGTAAGTGGTATTGTTTTCTTAATTTTTCTTTTTACTATATAGAAAGACAACTAATTTTTAAGTGTTGATTTTTATCATAAAAATTTATTGAATTCACTTATTATTTCTAATAATTTTTGGTGGAGTCTTTAGGGTTTTCTATGTATAAGATCATGCCATCTGCTAACAGAGACATATTACTTTTTCCTTTGTGATTTGGATGCCTTTTTGTTTGTTTTTTTGTTTGTTTGTTTGTTTTTGTCCTTGACTAGTTTTTCTGGCTAAACCTTCCAGACTCATAAAATTGAGTTTTAATCATAAAAAGATGTTGAATTTTTTCAAATGCTTTTTCTCTATTGAGATGATCATATGATTTTTATCATTCATTCTGTTAATGTGATTCCAAATTTATAGATTCGTAGGTTGAACTATACTTGATCCCAGATTAAGTCCCACTTGATAATGGTGTATAATTTTTTTTTTTTTTTAAGATTTAAACTCATGACCCTGAGATCAAGACCTGAGCTGAGATCAAGAGTTGGAACCATGAGAGACTATGGACTCTGAAAAACAACCTGAGAGTTTTGAAGGGGCGGGGGGGTGGGAGGTTGGGGGAGCCAGGTGGTGGGTATTGTGGAGGGCACGCATTGCATGGAGCACTGGGTGTGGTGTAAAACTATGAATTCTGTTACGCTGAAAAGAAATGAAATTAAAAAAAAAAAAAGAGTTGGATGCTTAACCAACTGAACCACCCAGGTGCCCCTATAGTGTATGACCTTTTTAGTGTTGTTGATTTTTTGTTGTGGTGGATATTTTGTTGAGGATTTTTGCATCATTGTTAGTCAAGCATCTTGCCCTGTAGTTCTCTTTTCTATAGTGTCCTTGTCTGGTTTTGGTTCAGGGTGATGCTGGCTTCTTAAAATGAGCTTGGAAGTGTGCCTCCTTTCTTGAGTTATGCAGAAGAATTTGAGAATTATTGTTATTAATTTTTTAAATGTTTGGTAGAATTCACCAGTATAGTCATCTCTTTGTGGGATTTTATTTTTTGACAAGATTTGATTCCTGCTTCAAACTCCTTACTGGTTTTAGTCTGTTTGCTACTTGGAAATCATGAAGTATCTTGTATGACCCTTCACATTCAGGCTATATGTCTTCTTAAGGCTAGCTGGTATGAGTCTCTTATAAGCAGCATAGAATTGGGTCTTCTTTTTTTTTTGAAAAAATTTAGTTTGTGCAGCCACTTTATGTCTTTTGATTAGAAAATTTAGTCCATTTATTTAAAAAGTGATTATTTGTAAGTATGAACCTGGAGGGGAGAGCTATGAGAAATGCTCACACATCTGCTTAGAAAATGCTTCTTTGTTTACTGTGGTCCTGTGGCTGAGCCCTGATGACTTTCAAAGCTAGATGATTTGGGGAACTGCCTCTTCATGTGGTAGCCTTAAATTTAGGGTGCTAGATGTGTGATATAGCCCTTGCCTTCAGGATTCTCTGCTTCCCAACCCCCAATTTTAAGACACTGTGTTGGAGGGTGTGGTTCATGGCAACAGTGTATCTGTCTTTCTTACCTGTTTGATACATTACTCAAAGTGTAGGAGTTAGTCTATTAGTTTCTTGATTACTCTCAGATTGATTCATGTGTAGCTATACATGTAGCTATACAGGACTGAGCCCCACATCCGGCTCCCTGCTCAGCAGGAAGCCTGCTCCCCCATCTCCCACTGCCCCTGCTTATGTTCTCTCTCACTGTGTTTCTCCCTGTCAAATAAGTAAATGAAATTAAAAAAAAAAGAAGATTTCATTATTATACTTCATTTTATTTTGCATTTGCATATATTTTGTTTTTTTATTATTTAGTTAGGACTTCCAATTTTTGGGACCCACAGAGGTCTAGTTTTTTTGAAAATTCAAATTATCATGCTCTTGTTCATTTGACACTCTATGCTACTTTATTAATTCTATACATATGCATAACCTGTTTTCTGGCAACTGAATCATCTCTGAAATTACAACTTCCTTTTTCCTCAACTGTAAGGCATAATTTTCTTTAGAATCTGCAGATGTCATAGAATTAAAGAAAATATGGCTTTGGTACCACAGAACACTTAAAGCCAGTTTCAAAATGTTACTCCTGGTGCTGTGCAAATTGCCAAAATATAAATTCATTTTGTTTAATATGTTATCAACTTAACAGATGGTATTCATGTGTGGGCATCCCAAAGACCATAGATGAGCATCAAGTATGTATGTCTGAGAGTAGAACTGCAGGCCAAGAATGCTGAGGTTGTTATCCTTTTTTGAGTATCTGTAGCTCAGTGTCAATGACTTTGTGAAATCAGGAGCAGTAAAGAGGTGAATGAAATCCTCCATAATAAGCAGCATAATATGGAAAATCTGCAACTGATCTCACATTCTTCACCTACATACTTTTTTTAATAGCATTTTTAAAAACCATCTTAGTATAAGCAGAACTTGTTCAAATAAGACAAATGATTGTATTGAGAAAGGAATTGAATAACATTTCATATGTGCCATATAAGTCTTGTAAGACAATTTTCAAAAAATATATAAAAATGTTGGATTATGCTGCCTGTATATTTGTAAATTAGGGTTTTTTAGAAAACAAAGCAGAGAGGTTCCTGGGTGGCTCAGTTGACTGAGCTTCTGACTCATAATTTCAGCTCTGGTCATGATCTCAGGATTGTGAGATGGAGCCCCACGTCATGCTCTGTGCTGAGCACAGTGTCTCCTTAAGATTCTCCCTCTCCCTCTACTCCTTCCCTCACTCACATGTGTGCACTCTCACTCTCTTAAATAAATCAATAAAATCTTTAAAAACACAACACAAAGAGCATATATTGAGTATATGTTTTTACAAAAATCATTTTCAAGCTAGTTTGAAAGTAGAACTCTCAGCTTCTGCTTTTTTCCCCCTCATTACCATTTATTAAGTGTTAGTTACTCTTTTTTAAAAAAAATTTGTTAACATATAATATATTATTTGCCCCAGGGGTGCAGGTCTGTGAATCATCAGGCTTACACACTTCACAAGACTCACCATAGCACATAAGCTCCCCAATGTCCATAACCCTGCAACTTTATCCCTATCCCCCTCACCCCTCAGCAACCCCCAGTTTGTTTCTTGAGATTAAGAATCTCTTATGGTTTGTCTCCCCCCTGATCCCATCACCTTCTGCTATTTATAAATGAGACAATCTGAAGCACACAAATGCTAAGAAAATTCTCAAGGTCTTCTGTGAATTAAAGTAGTCCTGAGGCTAACACTTGGTTTAGGACTCCCAAGGTAATATTTTTCCCATTATTACTTGAATGGCTAAAAAATATTTTGTGGACCTCTACTTCTATGGTTTCTGCAGATAGCAGCTGGAAACAGTCCATTTCAAAATAGGGAATTAAAGATAAGTACAAGTTAAGAGACACAATTTCTCAGTGGATTAATAGCAATGGCCATGGGTCCACAATGATTTGGGTCATATTACACCACAAAGCAGCTTTATAACTTTCTGAAATTTATTTTGTTTGTATGTACTTGCATTTCTTTATCTGTTTAATGGGGACTTTAGAAACAATTGTTTTATGGAAGCATTAAATAAATATATACATCAAAACACACTGCACTGCCTGGAACAAAGCAACATTCAATTTTCCATCATTATCATTTGCCAATGGGCTAAACTTGAAATTATTATCTCCATTTCACAGATAAGGAAACTAGAGGTTTGAAGTTAAATAATTTACTCAAGGTCATACAACTAGTAATTGCTGGGGCCATAATATGAACAGGGAAATAACTAACTTTCAAAGACTATGCTGCACCATCTGCTCCACCAACTACAAGATTGGTCTTCCCTCTAGTTCACTTCAAGCTATTTATATCAATCCAGGGAACCAATTGAGCCCTGGCCTACAAGCCATTCCAAGTAGATTTGCCTGGTTCGTGTCCCAGATTGTGCCAGATGCAGAGGTTCAAGGCCAGAAACCACACAGAAATGGGGATGAACATTTCTCAAATCACGCTGCTTTTGTTTTCTGTTACATTAAATCCATTCAGTTCTCTGCTCAAGGTCTAGAATTAACAGGCAGTATAGAATGAAGCTGATAATCTAGTATTCACAGAAATGTAGAAAACTCCATGGAAAAAGCATGTGAGAGTATAATAATATGTCACAATTCCATAACCACAAAACCAGGACAATGAAGGCTTTTAAAGGCTGATCTTCCTTAAACGAAATTTCTGTAACTGTTTTCAGTATTTCAGAAAAGTATTAGGTGATAACCATTTCCATCCAAGTAAATGTGTAACTATAGTTTTTATAATAATACTACCTAAATCATGTTAAAAACTATAAAAAATATTTTGTGAAGAGATTACATACAAAGAAATTTATGGATTAATGTAATATAACTAGAAAAGTTTTACTGCAGCCTTATCTACAGTGGCAATATTTTGGAAACAACTGTCCACGAATAAGAAAATGGATAAATAAAGAAATCTCTTTATTATAATTATCTATAATAGTGTACATAAATGAACTAGAGCAAAATGTATTGATATTTACAAATAATATAAGGAGAACACTGAAGAAAGGTAGTGACTATTACCACTCAAATACCAAAAGTACTATGTACTTTTATGTATATATAAATACACAAATAACAGATATAGTAATATGATTCAGAATAATACATAACAAATTTTAGAATAGTTTTCATCACTTTTGGGGGAAGAAAGTGAAGTAGGATGATGACAAAAAACCATGGGAAATAAACTGTATTCATAATATTATACTCTTTAACATAAACTAATACGAAGCAAATATGACAACATGTTAACTTTGACTACATCTAGATATTTTACACTAGTATATTATTATCTTACTTTTTGGTTTCACATACTTTTTCTATAAGTTTGTGATACTTCAAAAAATATATTAAAAACATTATTTTCGATCAGGTAATATATATCTACACCCAAAGTTTTCAATATTATTTTGTTTCAGTGATTTTTTAAAAAATGTACTCTGCTAAATTTTACTCCTCAACTTTCCCTGATTTTCTGTATCTGAAAAATGTAAGAGAAATTTTGTATGAATCCCCTGAAGAAATCCTACATTTTCTTCACCAGCCAGAATTCCTTTTAGTTTGAATTCCCCAGATAATTTCCCCTGCAGTTTATTTTGTGTTCCTGTGTACCAGTCATTTTTATAGCAGCTGTATTCATTACTCTGATCCCTGACCATGTTATAGCACAGGGTTTTTTGTTTTTGTTTGTTTTTGTTTTTTTTTAAGCAGTTTGTTTTGGCATGCAAGCAAACAACAGAAGAGAATTCTCTTGGGCTCTTCTTTCTATTCCCTCAGAGTACAAGAAAATAAAAAATTCTCACCTTTTTATAAATACCTTTATTAGAACCCGGCAGAAGAAGTATTAGATTGTTTTTTAACTCCAAAGGGCAGAATTAGGGCCAATGGTTATAAGTTTTATAGAAACACTTCTTTGTTTATTATGGGAAAATCTTTTTTGGCAATTTTATGACAGATTTTAATTGGTTTTCATTTGAAGCATTCAGGATTCTATTATTAAGAAGGAATGGAATGACAGCTCCTCTCCTCAACACTAACCTCACCACATTCTCACACAGACATACTTCTGGGGTGGTGTAGAAGTTACTCCTGGATTGTGTCAGAGACTGGGCACAATGATTTCCCAGGCACTTTTAAATATATAGCCCATTTTGCAAACACAAATATTAGATACCAATATAATTGTTCACTTCCAGCCCTGTAAGAAATGTAAGAAAATAATACTAATAGAGGATTTTTTGTACACTAATTTGCCTTAATTTTAGAAAAATACATCATCATTTTGTATAAGCCGGGTCTTGAAGCACCATCTGAGCAAGCAAGATGGTCACCAGATTGTGCAACCATGAATCAGTCTGTGTGTAATGTTTGCTCTCTGTTATATCATCAGAAGTTGAGACCTGTTCCATACAGGTTCTTCATTCTTTCCTAATTATTTTACTTATAGTCAAGATTTCTCCTTAGAAGCAGAAAAATGAATAAGAGGAGTATTTTTTTGTTTATTTCTATGGTTTTCTTCTTGCATCAAATACAATCTAATATATTCAAATTTAAAAAGGAAATTACTTCTTTTCATATACAATCTTTTCACAACTTTCTCCTTTGAAGACACTGTATTCCAGATTCCTAAATATTTTCAAAATCCTCATGACTTACACTTCTCTTCCTATTAAATATTAATTAGTAATATTCTATGCATAAGAATCTAACACATAAACAGTCAAAAAGAGTGGGCTAGCATTATAAGCAAAACAAAAATTTCTCCTATAGAAATTATTATATCATATGTTAAATTAATGAATTTTACTTTGTATATCAATATTGAGATTTATCTTTGGGTTTGATCCTTGGTGACCAAAAGTTCAAATACAATAAGAACCCATAGCAAATCTTTTATCAGAAACAATTATGGTATTGCTCCTTACTAATGCTCTTGGATTTAATCTAGGCATCCTACCCCATCTCATCCAAAACCCATCATTTCTCCAGTTTATCCAAATCTTTTCTATATGCTCCCCATTTAACACAGTTTTTAAAAATTAATTAATTAATTTATTTATTTTTATTTCTTTTCAGCGTTAACAGTATTCATTGTTTTTGCACCACACCCAGTGCTCCATGCAATACATGCCCTCCCTAACACCCACCACCAGGCTCCCCTAAGCTCCCACTGCCCCCCCCTCCTCCCCCGCTCCTTCAAAACCGCTCAGGTTGTTTTTCAGAGTTCATAGTCTTTCATGGTTCACCTCCCCTTCCAATTTCCCTCAACTCCCTTCTCCTCTCCATCTTCCCATGTCCTCCATGTTATTTGTTATGCTCCACAAATAAGTGAAACCATATTAACACAGAGTTTAACGATGGCCTTATAAGTTACTGATTCTTGATCATTCAGAATCCTTCAGATTCAAAAGTTGTTATTAACTGTAATTAGTTAATTGCAATTAATTATTAATTAGTTGTTATTAATACAACTATGGAAATACTCTTGGTAGAGCTGCCTTAAAAATGCGTACATAAGAACTTTTACTAATATATCTTTCTCCAAACCTTCCAAAAGTCTTAATTCAGCCACTATACCTTTAAGGGCTATAAATTTCTATATATATCTCAACATCTTGCTTCCCTGGCCAAACCTTAAAACCTTAGATCGTAGTCTTTGCTGTATCCTGTAGCGTTTTTTATACTTTTAAGTTCAAGTACAAGCATGCTGATGTTTGAGCCTACAGTGTCATCAGAATGGGTCTTGGGTTAACACCCTATTGATCTCTGGATCTCTCTTTCTTAACCTCAGGTTCCCTCTCCTCCCATGACTTCATCACATATTCTCAACTTCACTTCACATGGTATGAAATACAAGCCTGTGTCATGAAATAGCTATGCAGAGAGTTGTTGTATAGCTTGTTCAATTCTTGCATGTTCAATATTCTTTTGCTTGGATCATTGCATAGAAAATATTTAGTTTAATTAATGCATGCTGTCAGTTAAAGTAATTTTTATATAGCTTATTGATATTTGAATACGTTATATGCAAACACTATTACCTGTTAATTTACTACCACCTTGCTGAAAGACGATAAAAATCTTACTGTTTATTTTGTAAGACTTCATTATGCTGTTAACCTTCTATTCCTTCAGACAACTAGAAAAAATTTCCTTAGTTAAATCACTCTTATAATAATAATATAGTAATAATAATAATATAATGCTTAAAACTAAAAACAGTGATTTGTAATATGCCTCACCAAAAGTTCACTAACAGTAAATTATTTTCTAACGCTTGTTCTTGCAAATGTTTCCATAAAGATGTCCATAGAATATACAAACACTGATTTTTAACTAGAGGGTTTTCGGAAACTATTTAAGGAACTCATATAAAATCTGATCTTTGAAATATTTTAGTAAACTATTTTATCTGTGTTATGTATGAATACAAAATGACAAGTAAAAAAAAAACAAAAACTGAGGTATTCAATATTTATCAATTAAAAAAAGAAATCTCTTTCAATTATTGCGACAGTTTTAAAAATAACATCTTTTGTAATGCATTAAGTGGTTACTATGGTGAATAATTCTTTTACTAATATCCTTTTGATATAAACTATGTATGTACTATTTGGAGAAAATCGTTCTATTTCATTAAATGTCTTGATTTTAAAAAATAAAATACAAATGTTTATGATGACGGTCATGATGATAACTTGAAGAATAACAATAAGGTCATGAATGATTTCCCTCAGACATTGATATATTCACATATCATTTCACAGCTGTGAAAATTATGGTGATATGCAGAGTGAAAATATCTGTAAAGCCTTAGGTTAAATCTTCTAAGCCATATCAATGGAGAGAGATTGATTAGAAAATTTAATGATGTTTGGTTTCAAAACTGGCTTAAGTGAAAATTTTTTACCATTCATTTTAAAGGCTTCAACTCATTATATCTTTAGAAATAATAAATAGTTATTGTATATTCTGCTTACTCTTTACCAATCATTTGTTTCATGACTTATATCCAATAAGATAAAAGGACACCTACAATGGGAGCTCTAAGTTATTATAGAAGTATGACTTTGGAAAGAAAAGCCATAAATATATAGCTTAAATTAAATGTAAAACAATTTGCCAGAGTTTCACACTAATGCAATTTAATCATGCTAGTTTCTGAATTTAGAAAAAAAATATCAGGTTTAATACTAAACAAATTAGTGGACTACAAAAGAATAAAAGACAAAAAATTCTTCAGTGGTAACACTTTTAAATGTCTTTCTTGTTTTTTTTTTAAGGTAAATGATATTATACTAGACACGTTTTTAAAGTGCTCTTTTAGAACAAACATAATGTATTATTATAAAACATCATGCATTTTTGATACTAACAGATGTATAGTATGTCTGCCTTTTGTTGTACTGGAATTACTTCACAACCATCTCTTGGTTTTTAGATAATTTCCCATTTATCTCTATTTTAAACAATGCTACAATAAAAATTGTTTACCTGCTCCTCTGTATACCTCTACACCGATGTTCTAAAGATAAATTCTTAGATTTGGAAATGCTGGATGAAATAGTTTTCATCCTTCTGGATTCAGTTCTGACATATAAAGATCTTGGAAGTCATCACTTCCAATCTCGGAATGAGAAAATAAGTTGAACAGACTGAAAATGAACAACTTTTCTTGGATACCTCAGAGAACCGAGGTTGCAGAACAGAGCACCTCTCTGAAATCAGTAGATAAATGTCACTCTTGAATCCTAGTTGTTATATACTTAACATGTAGCAGAACCTGCTAAAGCCATATTCTGATAAAAATATTGCATGCTTATGGGCACCTGTCTGGCTCAGCTGGTAGACCATGTGACTCTTGATCTCTGCCTTTTAAGACTGAGCTCCACTTTAGGTATGGAAATTACTTAAAAAGATAAAGTCTTTGAAAAAAAAAAAAAGGAAAAAGAAAACAAAACATTGTGAGGCACCTGGGTGGCTCACTTGGTTACCTATCTATTGGTTTTGGCTCAGGTCATAATTTCAGAGTTGTGGGATCAAGTGCCCCACTCCCCAAATTAGGCTCTACACTCAGAGGGGAGTCTGCTTGAAATTCTCTCCCTTCCCTCTGCACCTCCCCTCCTCTCTAAAATAAATAAATAAATATTAAAAAAATTTAAAAACCACATTGCATGTTAATTACAACAAATTGTAGGAGGCTGAGTATGGACTGGCACAGGAATGAGAAATTGCTGAGGTTGCAATCTTATAGTGTGCAAAGGTAGAGAGGAAATAGGTCACATGGACACTTTGGTGTGTTTTATATTCAGAAAACACATCAGGTTCTCACAGTAAATGGCCAAAAGATCCCCTTGTAACTATAATGCATGATGAAGAAATGTAATTGAAATAAAGCCAGAATATTCTCCATAAAATAGCTAATTCTCCAGGGGTGGGGAGGAAAAAAACCCAAAAAACAAAAAAACCTTTATCAGGGCCTTATCTCACATGAAGGAAGATCATTTTCCTGACACCAGAGCCTGTAGCATATTGTCCTATCTAAGGGGAGGGGGAAAAAAGACTAAAAAACATCTGTGAAGGTCACTGCCAAGGAACACAGCCCCATTTTTAAAAAAAATGTTTAAGCACAAGATTATACAGGGCTGTCCTCCCCACTCCTTATACCCCCAAAAAAGAATGCACACTGGTGAGAAATTGTCATTGCTAATGTGTTTAATTTACTTTCTCTTTTTATTCCACTATATGACACTTTTCCCTTTTCTAAATCTGTCACAAACTTATTCCAATAATTATAAAAAGAATCAATAAGGGAGTGTAGAGTGCTTTGGACAATTCCATTCCATCCATTCAAAAAGGAATTATGATCTTCATCAAGAATAGGTCAATAACATCAAATTAAATAATTAATGGAAAACTATCATGTTAAATTGTTTTAAGTAAGTACTTTTTTCAACTTCTCACTACATGAAAGAGAATCTTTTTGTTAAAAATGTATGAAGTTAGGAAGATTTGAATAGAGGTTACCCCATTCTTTAGAAGTTCTCAGTTTCATCTAGAGCTATTTTTCCTACTCAATCCTTCTGTTGTTGCCATGAACTTATGTTTTTCGGATATTTCAGTTATTTTATGAGTGTAAATGTTCCAATGCCTGTCATTCTGATGTTAAAATTAGTGTAATCATCAACCTTTACAAAAAAATTCCTTTTCCTTGGCATTCTATTCAAAAATTTCTAGTGACTTCAATGTTTGACTGACAGTGCTATGTAGAGCCATTTATTTGTGAGTCATAAGAAACTTAATGTCAGAAATTAGTAAAATTCTAATGGTAGAAAATTTATTTTATAGATATATTTTAAAAGTATTTTTAGTATTTCATACCCAGAAAATTGCATTTCATGCAGTTATTTTTCTAATACTGCGTGTCATTTATTAAAATGTGTACCAGTGAAGCTTAAATTTCATATTCAAATTAGCCAATTAACAGTTATAATAACCAATAATTCTTGGTTATTGGTAACAAGAATATACAGGACATGGGTACCATCATGAGTGGGAAAGTAAAAAAGAGCAAATATAAGATTTTTAAGGAATTTCTTAATTTGTATAATAGCCTCACATTCAAACTGGGCAACTTTCAAGAAACAGTTATGAAATACTAAGGCTTCCAGGACCTTGGAATTTATTCAGTGAATCCAGTCATTTGGTGTAAAACTATCATAGTCACTCATACTCTTTCTCTTTAAATACTGTCATCAATGATAAGCCTACTCCTTTACAGAACAATGTAGTCTGTGTATTGACACATTTTGATTCTAGGAAGATTTTTTTTGTAATGTGTTTCTGTAGTTTCCTTCTCATTTTTTCTCTTTTTTTCCCCCAGCACAACATTTTCCTCCCTTCCTCCCTCCTTCCCTATATCCCTTCCCTTCTGTCTCCTTCCTTTCCTTCTTTCTTCTTTAATTTTTCTTTCTTGTCTTTCTTCCACAAACACCAAAATCTTCCTTGGTACTAGGCATCATGATAGGTGCTATGGTTATGGTGATTAAAATAGAACCTCTATTTATCGGTAAAATATAGTGCCTTTGACAGGTGCCATGAAAGCACACCAGAAAGGCTGATAACTCAGTTACAGAAAGAACAGGAGAAATAGACATTGTATCTCTTCTAAAGTTTGTAGCTTACCCTAGAAGTATGCAGACAGGAAGGAAAGCTGTTTTAGAAACAGTCACGTGTGAAGCCACTGAAGGGGCGAAATACAATTCCTAGATTTAATTTTAGCAATCAATACTGCATATTTCAGTTTTCAATAGTCATATATGGCTAATGTTTAATGTATTAGCAAGCATAGACGTAGAGTATTTCCATCCCCAGAGAAAGTTCTTTTCAACAAATTTGGCCTAAAATTTAACATTGTAATTGCTCTATATTTTCAATACCAATCAACTTTCCCAATGAGCTCTTGCTGTAGTAATCAACAATCTTTTCATTTTATTGGGATCTACAGTTCATTAATCCTCTTGCTTTTATAAATCTCCCACTTTCCCCATGCCATCATTTTCTTTCTTTCCCAGTTTAAGCATTATAGTCAGTGATTCTCACATATTGAGTGTGGTCTCAACTTCCTTATGCCCATGTATTGCTTCTTTGCTTTCCATATTCTCTTGATAAAACCACAATTACAATTATCCATCTCTGCCTGTACCTACACTTGAACTACATAAGCTGACCAACCTGAAGAAAACCATATAGTCATGCAAACTGCTCACACATTATTATGCGATCACTAATTACAGATGACTTTTTTATGATTTTTATGACAATCATACTCTATTCCTTTAGTCCCTTTATTTTCCCACTCTCTTGGATAACTGTTACATATGTTCTCCAAACTTCCTCAAACCTCTGCTTACCTCTTGACTTATTCCACCTTGAAAATAAAACCAATCAGAAAAGAACTTTGAATAGCTTTCTCTACCAGGTCTAACAATCCACCTGCGTTAAGTTCTGCTTTCTCTTCTATTATTTTGGATGAAATCTCTATGTTTAAAACAAATGCCAGCACTTTCACTGGGTTACTAGAAATCATTCTTTATCATTCACTCAAAGACTAGAACAAAATTTTCATGATCACCCTCTTGAATTGTCAACTTTTCCCTCTCCTCCAGAGCTTTCATGCAAAAAACTCCCATATTTCAAGTAGAAATTCACTTGACCCCACCAGCTTCTATGATTACTACTCTATTTCTCAATTTTGTTTGTAGAAAATATCCTTCAAACAAATTTTCTGTGTTCACACTTTTCATTTCCTTTTCTATTGTCACCTGAACCAACTCTAAATAACCAATCACAATCATGAAGCTGCAGAAATTGTTCTTAATGTCATAAAAATATCTCCCTATTGCTAAACCCAATAATCAATTCTCATTACTCTAGTCAGTAAAACTCACAACAGCATTTGACATGATTGATCGTTTTCTCTCTCTCTTTCTTTCTCTCTTTGCTTCCAGAACAAAGCAATTTTTAACTTTGCTTTTATTTAATTTTCCTTAGTTTTCTTTGCTGGTTTTCCTTCATTTCTCAGACCTTTAAGCTCTGCACTACTCTGGGAATGAGTCATTAGGCTCTTCTCTTTTCTCCCACCCGCCCCCTTATGTGAACCTGTGCAGCTTTTTAGGTCTAAACAACATCTCTATGCTGACAACTTCCACATTTACATACCACAATCTGGCTGCCTATATGATTTCCTCACTTGGATGTTTAATAGGCATCTTGAAATTAATATCAAAGTCAGCACCTGCTTTTCCTCCCTAAAATCTGCTCTAGTCATTATCTCTTGGTTCTCTTATCCTACCCTTATCATTTATTGTTTTTCTATTAGGTTGTCCAGGTTTCTGTTCTTTAAATATTTCCAGCATATTCTTACCTTCTGGCTGAAACACACTTGGTGTGGATTTACACTGTCTTGCTGTTGCTGTTTCACCTGTGTCTAGGTTTCTGCTCAAATGTCAGCTTCTCAGTGAGACCTCCTCCCTAACATTCCTCTATTTTTCCTGATTTTTTCTTTATAACATTTATCAACATGCTACACATTTTTACTTTTTAAAAAGATTTTTCATGAAGAAAGAAATATAAATGTTATGAAGTACGTACATATTTCTCTATTTTGTCATCCACGTGTGAGAAGAAGGATATGTATAGATATTCTTTGGCAGTAAATACTACTGATTAGTCTGTGAAAATTTTTGTTCCTGGACTCATGGTTGTTAAGTAGCCTATATATATATAGGTTACTATATATATATATATATACACATATGTATATGTATATATATATATATATATATAGCCTCCTCTACATCTATATTTAACTTTTGTTATCTGGATCCTGGGTAGTATTGTAACCCCTTTAACTATGAAGAGTAATGCCCTCTAAGCTTATGTGGAAATATACTAAGACTGCAAGAAAGAGGAGTGGCCAGATAATAGGAGGAAACCCAAAAGAGTAATGCAGCAGAAATCTGAGGAAAAATACTGCTTAAAAGTAGAGGAAGGTGACTGGTTTCTTTAAATAAATAAGCTGTAGGGAAATAAAAAAGATATGAAGAGAGAACCTATAGATTAATAACAATTTAAGAGATGAATCAACAAATTGAAAATTATGTCCTTTTTTGGATTCTGATTCAAAAGAAATCTTAAAAATGTATGAGATAAAGAGAGAAATTTGTAGTTATGTATATAAAAGGACATTTTTTACTTTAGAGATGTATTATACATATTTACTGATAAAATATGATGTCTTCAATTTGTTTTAAAATAAGACAGTAGGGGGAGATAACATGTGAAGATATATATGAAACTAGAGTAACCATGAGTTGGTGATTGTTGAAGCTGGGTAATAAAGGCATGAAAATTTATTATACTCTATATCTTTGTATACATTGGAAATTTTCCATAATAAAAGTTGAAAAATATGGAGGAGACAGTGACGAACGTTCCACTGAAATATATTTGGGACACTGAAATGTATGCACTGTATTTCATGTCATTTTATCAGAGTTATATAATAGAGCAATGGCTGCATTAAAGTTAATAAGATGTTAGCGGTAAAGAAAACAAACAGAAATATGGAGTAGATAAATGAGGCAACACGGCACTTTAGAAATGTGCTTTAAATTGCTTTTATTCCTGCAACCAATATCCATGCAGAGCACAAGACGTATGTTCACCCAGTGCATGAGGTAGCATGTATAGTTGGCTAAAACCAGAAAATAAAGACAACTTTGAGAGTTCAGGGTCAGCTGTTAATAAATATTAATAAATGTTAAGAGATAGATGGTAAGACTGGATATCTTATGTTTAGCCAGAAGAATGGATTTCATTTTTATCCTCATTACCTACTTTCTGGCTGGGGGGAGTAGAACACAATTTTAGAAAAAGATAAACAGAAGGTCCGTTTGATTTTTTCACACACCTGCTTACCAGTGTTTAAGATATCTAAAAAAAAAAAAAAAGATATCTAAAAAAAAAAAAAAAAGAAAAGAAAAGAAAAGAAAAAGGAACCTTGTGACCATCACCATTTTTTCAGGTTAGTTAGAAAATGGTAATTATTACGTACGTAATGTATCAATGGATGTAAGGACTACAAGAGAGATATTGGGATGATGTATTTGTTTATTCTTTATTATGTTAGTCACCATACAGTAATCATTAGTTTTTTATGTAGTGTTCCATGATTCATTGTTTACATATAACACCCAGTGCTCCATGCAATACATGACCTCCTTAATACCCATCACCAGGCTAACCCATTCCCCCACCCACCTCCCTTCTGAAACCCTCAGTTTGTTTCGGTAGTCCCTGGTCTCTCATGGTTCCTCTCCCCCTCTGATTCCCTTCTACATCAAAGGTTTTATAACAAGGTTAGCAGGTGGGGACAGGGAATGGTACACACGTGGGTGAGATGGCCTCGGCCAGAAGACTGCATGGGACTCTTATCTGACACTCTCCAGACTGCCTCAGAGGCTTTTCTATTTTTGGAAGAGGGTAACATGGATAGTAGGTCACAGCATTTAACAAGGGAAGGGCTGACACTTCCCAGACACTCTTCTGCTGTGTTCTGTGGGTCCATGACTTCCCTTACTACTCTCCTCCCTCACTTGAGAGTATAAAACCTGGAACCTGAGGCAGATAATAAAAACAGAAAATTTTAACTAGACTGTGACTAATTTATACATCACAAATTGATTCATTAATCACTGGATTGGACTAAATTTAACTGAAAGCAGTTAAGTTACCTGTCATTAGACAGACTGGGGACTCAGAGTCAAAGATTAAAAGTCAGCTCTAAAAATAAAGAATAGCCCAATTCCTAAATCTGAATTAGTGAATGAACTAGTTAGTTATGCCTCTTTGAGACAACTGTAGGAAAAGTTTTTTAATAGAAAACAAGAAATAAGGTATGATATCCATAAGGTAATTTGGGATTTGGGGTTGGATCAAGATAAATATTTTATTTAATTCAGGAGATAATCATGTTTAAGAGCCAATGAGAAAGATCCATTGAAAGAGATTTTGAATATTCAAGAGGAGTAAGAGATAGTGTTAATTTAAGTTTTTGATAAGCCATGAAAAAAAAAATTAAAGGAGATAGACATGAAGTTATTGCCATTATGGGAGATGGCAAGATGGGCTTAATATAAGCAGGTAGCCAAATGAAAAAGAAAATATTTGATTTTGTGGTCACCCAAATCCATCTTGGGATGGATTTTATTTTACTAATATATTTTACTAATATATCTTCTGAACCAATTTGTTGTTAATTCTCAATTAGCAATAATCGCGCCTCTGATAAACCTCATTGGCTACGATACTGCCACTCCTCAAAGCTTGTTGTTAATTCTCATTGGAATATTTTCCCACCTTAAAAAAAGAAGTTTGAGGGGATGAATAATAGAAATGTTACATAACTCAGTAGGGATATTTTAAGGCATATTTATTTTTCATATTTTATTTTGCATCATGCATATACAATATGTGCACAAATATAAATTTTGGAAAGTTCTGCAAATATAAAGAAACAAATATTAATCTATCCTGTTTAATTTGAGTGATGATTAAACGGATGTATTCAGTTTGTGAATTTATTAAGCTATGTACTTAAGATAAGTGCACATTTTAAAATGTGTATTACATGCCAGTAAAATGTTTAAATATTCAATACTAACTTCCCAGCTCAGAGCAGTCACATATACCATAATTAATGTTTGGTGTTTTTTCTATGAATGTTTTATAGTATAAATAGTAATCTCTATTAGAGGCTAGAAAACTATGAACTGGAGCCAAATCCAGTGACTGATTTTTTTCTTTAATATATAAGTTTTATTGGAACCGAGCCATACCATTTGTTTATGTATTGTTTTGGGCTACTTTTGCCATACAGCAGCAGAGTTGAATAATTGTAAAAGACATTTTAAGGCCCACAAAGCATAAAATATTTACTATCTCACCCTTTACAGAAAATGTTTTCCAATTCCTACTATATACTCAGTTCTTTTTTTTTCAATTAAATGGAATACATCATGTATGTATATAAATAAGTATATTTAATTTAGCTACATCATACTTTACCAAATATAATTTTTTAATTTAATTTTATTTTTCTGTGTTCCAAGATTCATTGTTTATGCACCACACCCAGTGTTCCACGCAATACATGCCCTCCTTAATACCCACCAAATATAATTTTAGTTATTTCCCAAATTATGGAAGTTTTTTTTTAATGTTTTATCTCTTTGC
This sequence comes from Mellivora capensis, assembly GCA_004024625.1. Taxonomy (NCBI): domain Eukaryota; kingdom Metazoa; phylum Chordata; class Mammalia; order Carnivora; family Mustelidae; genus Mellivora; species Mellivora capensis. Next base: position 50,668 of record PISX010012910.1, read on the forward strand.
TCCTGAGATTTTGTCTAAATTTCATAATGTTTTCTTAGGAATATATTCTGAGAAGGATAGATATTAAAACAAAAGGCACAACTTCATAAACCTTCTGAGTATATATTAGTAAATTGATTTCCATATATATTCCACTTTGTGTACTTCCCATCAGCAATCATACAAATATTCAGGAACCATTTACATTGTTTTCTGCAATGAGTATTACTATAATAAAAAAGCCTTATTAAATATGATGTGGTTTGTTAGTTAACTAAAAATAATTTAAACTAGAAAATCATAGAAATGCATTATATACATACTTGTAATGTCTAGTTTTACAGAAATTGAGTAACCATGTATCATTCACCAATATTTTAATTTTGGTCTAGGCACTTACCTGGTCTTGATCATAATTTTCTTTTCTTTAACCTTCCATAAAAATATCACAACTACATTATCCACAAGTTTTAGTTTTGTTCTTCTCCAGTTCAGTTAAAACTTGAATATATGTTTGAAGCAATCCTGGTTTTAGAATAATTTGAATATTTACAATTTTACTGTAAATTTTCCAAAATACTTTTGACCAAACCTTATTCAACACCTTCTAAAAAATGAATGAGAAATTGAGTCTTTCCAAAACATTCAACTCATTTTCCACAGAAACAAAGCTCTCTTATCTCAGCCATAGATCGTGGTTTATATAATAGTTAATCAACATATGTAATTCGCATATGTATTTGAAATAAGAGGCGCCTGGTTAGCTCAGTGGATTAAACCACTCTTGGTTTCTCTTGTAGACTCTTGGTTTCAGCTCAGGTCATGATCTCAATCATGCTATGATTGAGCCACTTGGTGAGCACTGTGCTCAGTGAAATCTGTTTGAGATTGTCTCTCCAGCTCCCTCTGCCCCTTCCACTTGTGCTCCTACCACTCTCTCTAAAACCAATAAATAAATCTTAAAAAAATAAAAGAAAAGAAAAAAAGTTAAAATCTACCAACTATTGATAAATATACCACTTAGTGCAAACATTCTAGTACTTAACCTATTAACCATGATATTCTTTCAGTGGGTATCAATGACTATATTTTACAATAGAAGTAGTGGGCTTTACATTGACTCATTTTTTTTATGTTAAGTAAGTCATTTTATGAGTTTTTAATAGGTTTTGAGTAATATGTATGTGTGTTTGTGTGTGTGTAATGCTAATCAACCTTTTTAGAAATATATTTCTCCCTTTCCTCTATTCATTTTCATTTTGAGATCATCTAGAATTTTTATTTCCAAATCATTGCTTTTTAAAAAATTTTCATCAGTTAGACTGAACAAATTTTAGTTTATTTCCAATATCATTTCTTGTATCTCGTGTTGTTTTTAGATTTTTAAAAATTTGTATTTTTAGTTGTAATATGGTGAAAATATTAAACAATGTCATTTTAATACATGAAAATAAATGAATGACTTTTTGTTCAACAGAACTAATGATACTTTGGCCTTATGTGTATGAGTTTAATGAGCTGTTCATATATGTGTCTGTCTGAAAACATTTAGCTATGTTTTAAAATAATACAATGTCATATGCTTAAGGATATTAGTAAAATAACATTAGCCCTCATAATATTTGTCAAATATATTACAGTGAAATCCTCGAGTAAAACACATACTGAAATGTAATAAATTGGTGTTTCCATATATTTTAAAACTCCCATAACTTCTCTAGATAAGTTTGAAGGGTTTTCCTTTCACCTAATGTATTTGAATATCATCATATATAGAGTTATTTTCAAAATCTGAGTTATAGTTCAGTGCACAAAATATTATGTAAACTTTTTAGAATCTTGAAAACATAATTAAAGTTGATGGAGAGTTAATCTGAATATAGATCCACATTTAACGTTATCTTTCACATGATGTTACATTAGGTCAAACATGGTACTATTGACATTATTAAAGAATCATAATAAAATGCCTACCTCTGATAAATATTGGAAATGTGTTATTTTGATTTCCATTTTTCAAAGAAAATGTGAAACCGTATTTAAAAGAAACAATTTAAATACAGTTTACTTTAAACCCTTTATAGCTTTATTGAAAGTCAAGATATGATAGTTTTAAACCTGATGGTTACTAGAGGAGAGGTGTTGGGGGGACTGGGTTCACAGGTGATGGGGATTAAAGAGTACACTTGTCATGAGCACCTGGTGCTGTATCAGTGTTGAAACATTATATTAGTTTCAGGTGTACTGAAATAATATAATATTATAATATATAATAATATATTCAGTACACCTAAATTCAGTACACCTGAAACTAATATTATACTGTGTATTAACTAACTGGAATTTAAATGAAAACTTAAAAAAAAAGACATGAGAGTTTTAGTTTCAAAATCAGAAGCCCTCTCTTTTTACATCATTGCAAAGCTAACAGCTCAGAAAAAATAACATTTTTCTTTTTTTATTTTATTTTATTTATTTATTTGACAGACAGAGATCACAAGTAGGCAGAGAGGCAGGGAGGGGGAAGCAGGCTCCCCGCTGAGCAGAAAGCCTGACATGGGGCTTGATGCCAGGACCCCGGGATCATGACCCAAACCGAAGGCAGAAGCTTTAACCCACTGAGCCACCCAGGTGCCCCCAAAATAACATTTTTCTAAACATTTTGTCTCTGTGAGAAATTGAAAAAGAGTAAGAGAATATCAGTTACCAGAATGGCCTAAATAAAAAATAAATGACAGAAGCAATAGAACCTCAATACAACTGCATCACAGTAGGATACATGTACCATTAGAAATGAGTGACTTTAGGGGTGCCTGGGTGGCTCAGCGGGTTAAGCCTCTGCCTTTGGCTCAGGTCATGATCTCGGGGTCCCGGAATCAAGGCCCGCATCAGGCTCTCTGCTCAGCAGGAAGCCTGCTTCTCCCTCTCCCTCTGCCTACGACTCTGCCTGCTTGTGATCTCTCTCTTTCTATCAAATAAATAAATAAAATATATAAGAAAAAAGAAATGACTTACTTTAGAATGTTAGAAATGTTCTACATATATAATGTGTTAGGAGCAGGAAACATGTATAAGGTATGTGTAACTTTTACTAAGGATGTCTGAGCGTGAAAGAGAAATTTCAATCAGTTTCCATTCTGCACTGCTGAAAATATGAGTGAGGTCATATTCACAAAAGCACCAGAAACTTATACAAATTTCAACCAAGGTATAATATGGTGTAATAAACTAATTGATGAAAACCTAGGGGTACATATAAAAAGCCCAGGGATTCTTTTTGCTATTGGAGTTGGGAAATGTATCTTAACCATATTCAGAACTACAGGAACTTTGGTCAATTGACTTCTTTACCATCCAAAGACATTTTTGTTTTCAAAGGCATTAAAACAATGATGCAAGTGGACAGATTTACTTTTTATGATAGTGGCACTTTGCTAGTAGAGCTTTCCAATAAATTCCAAATCATCTTCTCAAAATTCACACTGGAACAGGAAGACACTGATTATCCACTGGTAGTAATCAGTCTTTTTGTGTTTTTGACACAATTCTGAATATGAGAAATTGAGTGGCATAATTGAAGAAATTAGAACATTCAAAAGCAACACAAAAGAAGTCATCATTAATTAAGTAAAATTAAGTGCTAAAGTATAAAAATATCTTCTACTGTCTAGCAACACATCTAAGTTAATGTACTATTATGTGTTTGGTTGTCCTTCAACATTTTTATGTCACTGTTTGAATTAAACTATTAAATTGCCTAAATTCCTTAATGCAAAACTGAACCTCACAATGACAAAATTTGCCTTTCCTGATTAGGGAGAATTTTTAAAAGATTTTAAAGAAAGAGAAAAATAGCTAAAAGCTAGTTGCATTATTTCCTCCTCACAATTGCTTGAGCATTCTTTTGGGAATTAATACAACCGTCTGTGCAGGTGGCACTACCAGCTAAATAGGGTGATTTGAATTAAGTGATGGATCTGCCCAGAAACATGTCTCAACCTTGATTTTCTGGATTTCATCGATTCTTACTATTTTAGAACTATGAAAAAACTTACAAACCAAGTTGCAAAGGTTAGAGCAGAAAACAAACAAACAAACAAAACCTGGGAGAAAGACACAAGATTTTATGTTTTTAATTGAAGTGAGGTTTTAAAAAAAAATGTCTGGCTTGAAATAATACAAGGAAGAATAGAGGACTTGTGGGCCTCAGGGGAGTGAAGAGGGTAAAAATTCATACCTAGAGAGATGTTGCCTACAATTGCCAGTTTAGAATTATGCAACATGAGCATGCATACTATATACAAATTCTTGGTCTAAACCTAAGATTTCAAATTTGAGTGTCCTTTAGGAGTTCAACTCGAACAAGTATCGATTTTATTTCTTTTAACTGGCATATACGGAAATATTTCACATTACGAAAGCACAGGACCACAAGAAAAAAAATCTCAAAACTTAAATTTCAAATGATTAATCTTAATATATGAGCTAATGTTATTTTTAAGATACTTATTTGGGTTTGGGCATAGTAATATATTTTTATGGTTTAAGATCATTATGAAACCAACATGCAATAAAAATACTCTCACTCTGTCAGTGTCCATAATACCCATTAACTTCCTTCTGTCTTTTTTCAAAGGGGCTTATCCATATATATAATTTTTCATATTTTGACATATAAATAGTGGTATGCTATACACACTGTTCTTTATTACCTTTCTATTAATTAATATATAGCTTAAAGATGTTCGTTGTTGTAAGTGCATGCCTTTTTTCCCCCTAGTAAAAACCCATTTACTGAGATATGATTAACTTCTCTTTCTTAGCATAATGTCTCCTAGGTTTGGCCATGTTGTCACAAAAGGCAAGATTTCCCTCTCCTTAGAGACTGAATGATATTCCGTTATATGTAAATACTACATTTTCTTATTCATCTTTTGATACATGTTAATGTTACTTTCATATCTTGGCTATTATGAATAATACCACAATGAGCATAAGAGTGCAGATATGTCTTAGGTTTCCTGCTTTTAATTCTTTTGGATACCCAGAAGTAGGATTGTTGATTCATATGGTGGTTCTATTTTTATCTTTATGAGGAATCTTCATACTTTTCAAATAGTACCCAGTGCCCACAGTAGCCAAACTGTGGAAAGAGCCAAGATGTCCATTGAAACTTGAATAGATAAAGAAGATGTGGTATGTGTGTATGTGTGAGTGTGTGTATATACACACACACACACACACACATAGCCATCAAAGACAATGAATATTTACCACTTACATCAACATGGATGGAACTGAGGGTATTATGCTGAGTGAGATAAATCAATCAGAAAGACAATTACAATGTGGTTTCACTCATATGGAATATAGGAAACAGTGCAGAGGATCATAAGGAGGGAAAACTGAGTGGGAAGTCATCAGAGAGGGAGAAAAACCATGAGAGGCTCTTAACTATAGGAAACAAACAGAGGATTGCTGGAGGGGAGATAGGTGGAGGGATGGGGTAATTGGGTGATGGGCATTAAGGAGGGCACATGATGCGATGAGTACTGGGTGTTATATGCAACTGATGAATTACTGAACTCTACTTCTGAAACTAATCTTGTACTATATGTTGGCTAATTGAATCTAAATAAATAAATAAATAGATAGATAGCTGCTATCTTACCATCTTATGTTCCAACCAACAATGTACAAAGGTTGCCTTTTCTCCACATCTTTGTCAATGCTTGTTATTTTTTTTTTTTTTTGGTAATAGGCATACTTTTGTTTATTGAGATATAATTGTCATGAACATTGTGTAAATTGAAGGTGTATAATGTGTTATTTGATACATTTGTATATTTCAATATGGTTACCACTGTAGTGTTAGCTAACACCTTTATCACATCACATTATCAACACTTCTTTGTAGTGGAAAGCAATTAAGATCCAGTCTCTTAGTAACTTTGAAATTTATAGTATTGTTGAGTATTCTGTGGAATCGGAGTATAGTGATGTGCATTAGATATACAGGGCTTATTTATCTACTAGTTACTAGTCTATACCCTTGAAAAATATTTCCTTTATTTATGTACCCCATAGCCCCACCATGCTATTTTTTGTTTTTATAGGTTCAATTTTTTTAAATTCCACATATAAATAGTATCATAGAATATTTTTTTCTCATGTCTGTCCATGTTGTTGCAAATGGCAAGATTTCCTTCTTTTTCTAGTCTGAATAATATATTTTATATATATATTATATATAATTGTGAAATATGTATATACATATATATATACCCATATATACATATACCTATATATAAATATATGTATACATATATATATACACACACATATATACATATATATATAATCTCACATCTTCATTAACTGTTCAAGTTTGATTAACCCTTGGTTGCTTTTGTAGCCTAATAGTTATGAAGTGATATCTTATTATAATTTTGATTTGTATTTCCCTGATGATTAGTGATGTTGAACATCTTTTCATATATCTGTTGGCCATTTGTAAGTCTTCTTTGGAGAAATGTCTATTCAGGTCCTTTGCTCATTTTTTAGTTGGGTTATTGATTTTTTGGCTATTGAGCTGTAAGATTTCCCTATATAGTTTGGAATTAACCCCTTATTAGATAAATGTTTTACAAGCATTTTCCCTAATCCCATTAGGCTACCTTTTCATTCTATTGGTTGTTTCCTTAGCTGTGATGAAGTTTTTTAGTTTGGTGTATTTTCACTTATTTTTACTTTTTTTTTTCTTGTGCTTTTGGTGTCATATTCAAGAAATCATTGTCAAGACTAATGTCAACAGATGTTCTATGTTTTCTTTTAGGAGTGTTATAATTTCTTTTATTTATTTATTTTCTTTCCTTTCAGCGTAACAGAATTCATAGTTTTTGCACCACACCCAGTGCTCCATGCAATGTGCAATACCCACCACCTGGCTTCCCCAACCTACCATCCCCCACCCCTTCAAAACCCTCAGGTTGTTTTTCAGAGTCCATAGTCTCATGGTTCATCTCCCCCTCCAATTTCCCTCAACTCCCTTCTCTTCTCCATCTCCCCATGTCCTCCATGTTATTTGTTATGCTTCACAAATAAGTGAAACCATATGATAATTGACTCTCTATGCTTGACTTATTTCACTCAGCATAATCTCTTCCAGTCCCGTTCATGTTGCTACAAAAGTTGGGTATTCATCCTTTCTGATGGAGGCATAATACTCCATAGTGTATATGGTCCACATCTTCCTTATCCATTCATCCGTTGAAGGGCATCTTGGTTCTTTCCACAGTTTGGTGACTGGCTACAAACATTTGCTGCTACAAACATTGGGGTACAGATGGCCTTTCTTTTGACTACATCTGTATCTTTGGGGTAAATACCCAGGAGTGCAATTTCAGGGTCATAGGGAAGCTCTATTTTTAATTTCTTGAGGAATCTCCACACTGTTCTCCAAAGTGGCTGCACCAACTTGAATTCCCACCAACAGTGTAAGAGGGTTCCCCTTTCTCCACATCCTCTCCAACACACGTTGTTTCCTGTCTTATTAATTTTGGCTATTCTAACTGAAAAAGATATGAGAAAAAAGATATGAGAAAAAAAGATATGAAAAAAAGAGTTTTTTCATATCTTCTGCCCATTTTTTGATATGATTATTGTTTTGTGTGTGTTGAGTTTGAGAAGTTCTTTATAGATCCTGGATATCAACCTTTTGTCTGTACTGTCATTTGCAAATATCTTCTCCCATTCGGTGGGTTGCCTCTTTGTTTTGTTGACTGTTTCCTTTGCTGTGCAGAAGCTTTTGATCTTGATGAAGTCCCAAAAGTTCATTTTCACTTTTGTTTCCTTTGCCTTTGAGACATATCTTGAAAGAAGTTGCTGTGGCTGATATCAAAGAGGTTACTGCCTATGTTCTCCTCTAGGATTCTGATGGATTCCTGTCTCACGTTGAGGTCTTTTATCCATTTCGAGTTTATCTTTGTGTACGGTGTAAGAGAATGGTCGGGTTTCATTCTTCTACATATAGCTGTCCAATTTTCCCAGCACCAATTTTTGAAGAGACTGTCTTTTTTCCACTGTATATTTTTTCCTGCTTTGTCGAAGATTATTTGACCATAGAGTTGAGGGTCCATATCTGGGCTCTCTACTCTGTTCCATTGGTCTATGTGTCTGTTTTGATGCCAGTACCATGCTGTCTTGGTGATCACAGCTTTGTAGTAAAGCTTGAAATCAGGTAACATGATGCCACCAG
>PISX010012911.1:0-58796 GCA_004024625.1 Mellivora capensis
GAAGGAAAACTTCCAGACTCTTTTTATGAAGCCAGCATTACCCTGATCCCCAAACCAGGCAAAGACCACACCAAAAAGGAGAATTTCCTTTCTTTTTTCTTTTGGATAAGTCTGGCCAGTGATTTATTGATCTTATTAATTCTTTCAAAGAACCAGCTTCTAGTTTCATTAATGTGTTCTACTGTATTTCTGGTTTCTAATTTATTGATCTCTGCTCTAATCTTAATTATTTCCCTTCTCATGCATGGGTTAGGTTTAATTTGTTGTTTATTCTCCAGATCTTTAGGGTTTGTGTATTTGAGATTTTCCTATTTTTTCTGAATGCTTGGCTATATTTTGAGTGATGATGGCTATGTATTTCCCCCTTAGGACCACCTTTGCCATATCCCATAGGTTTTGGATTGATGTGTCTTCATTCTCATTGGTTTCCATGAAATGGTCAAGTTCTTCTTTGGTTTTCTGATTGACCCAGACATTATTGATAGGCTTCTTTTTTTTTTAAGATTTTATTTATTTATTTGACAGAGATCACAAGTAGGCAGAGAGGCAGGCAGAGAGAGAGAGAGAGAGAGAGAGAGAGAGAGAGGAGGAAGCAGGGTCCCTTCTGAGCAGAGAGCCCAATGTGGCACTTGATCCCAGGACCCTGGGATCATGACTCGAGCCAAAGGCAGAGGCTTTAACCCACTGAGCCACCTAGGCACCCGTGATAGGCTTATTTCTAAACTTGACTCCGTTGTACTAGTCTCTTTAGGCAGGCACCCCTGTATCAACCTTCCCATTTGTAATCTGTTTGTAATGTTTTTACATTGGTGAGGTTAATTCCCTGTTAGAATCTTCTTGTTCTATTTTTTAATAACAAATTTTGATTATTTTATGTATGATTTCAAGAGTCAACCTGTCCTTGGGTGCCTGGGTGGATCAGTTGGTTGGGCATCTGTCTTTCGCTTGGGTCATGGTCCCAGGGTCGTGGGATCAAGTCCAATATCAGGCTCCCTGCTCAGTGGGGAGTTTGCTTCTCTCTCTCTGCCTCTCCCCAGTATTTGTGCACTCTCGCCTTCTCTCAAATAAATAAATAAAATCTTTTAAAAGGGAAAAAAAAGGTCAACCTGTCCAGCTTCAAAACCAGTGAGAACATTGCTATCTGTATACTTATGCATCCTTCTTCTCAAAGAATGAAGTATATCTTTCTATTTATTCCCCATCCTCTGTATTTTCCTTTAGCACTACGAAATTTTCTATCTGTAATGGGGATATCTCTTGTAAATTTCACATCCACATATTTTATCCTGTTATGTATATTATAATTTTTTGTTATATTTTGTAATTGGTCATTGTTTTTATAAAATAGACCCTTTGATAATGATACATTAATATAATAACCAGATACATTACTAGATCCTATTTCCATTTCCATTAGTCTTTGCTTGATTTTCTTGGGGTTTACAGGTATCAAGTCCTGTATTCTAAAATAGTGTTCTGCTGCCCCCCAATTTTTGTCTTTTATTAAAATAGTTAACATGCAATGCTGTATGAATTCTAGGTGTACTGCATAGGTGATCTGACAGTTCTGTACATGGCTCTGTGCTCACCATGGTAGGTATAGTCATTTGTCACCATACAACATCATTACTATATTATTGGCTATATTCCCTATGCTGTACTTTTCATCTCTGGCTTAATCATTCTATAACTGGAAGTTTGTACCCCTTAATGCCCTTCACCTTCTTCATCCACCTCCCTCTTACCTCCTCTCTAGTCACCATTAGGTTATTTTCTGTATTTAGTCTGGCATTTTCCTTTTTTTTTTAGATTCTACTTATATGTGAAATCCTGTGATACTTCTTTCTCTGTCTGACTTACTTTACTTATCATACCACCCTCTAGGTCTATCCATGTTGTCACTAATAAGATCTCATTCTTTTTTTTTTTTTTTAATGGCTGAGTAATAGTCGTGTGTGTGTGTGTGTGTGTGTGTGTGTGTGTGTGAATGAATACTACATCTTCTTTTTCCACCCATCTTGGATGGACACTTGGGTTGCTTCCATATCTCAGTTCTTGTAAGTAGTGCTACAATAAACATAGGGATGCGCATATCTTTTTGAATTAATGTCTTTTTTTCTTTAAGTAAATACCCAGTAGTGAAATTATTGGATTTAAATGGTATTTGTATTTTTACTTTTTAGAGAAACCTCCCCCCTGTTTTCCATAGTGATGCACCAATTTACATCCCTACCAGCAGTGCATGAGGCTCTCTTTTCTACACATCCTCACCAACACTGTGATTTCTTGATTTTTACATCTTTTACTTCTCTTGACTAATTTAATTGAGTACATCCACAAGTGTTAAATACTCGTTTCTTTTCATAAGTAATGGGTGCAATGGGAATGTTTATAATTGTTAGGATGATAGCAAAATGAACATGTGTGTAATACTATGTTCCCCAAAACTCTAAGTTTTTTAATATACTTTAACTTAACATACAGAATGGCTGGTATTTGACTTGAGATTATGTATTTTATCATGCAGTCGAGTTTCCACATACTTATATTTTGTTTAAAATTATTATTCTTCATCTGTTCTGGATTTTAAAAATGCAGTGCCATTTTAGCATCTGTATAGCTTATAATACAGCGTGCTTTTCTCTTTTGACATGTTGATAGAGTGAATTATATTAATACATCTTAATAGCAAATCATTTTGGCATGGTTTGTAATACGTCATTCTTTCAGTGTGTGATTCTGGCTTCTTTTGCCTCTATCTTTATGTAAGATTTTTTGGCATTAATATTCATGAATCAGATTAAAGTTTTGTTGTTGGTTTTTTTTTTCCTATATTAGACTTCTGTATCCATATCATGCAGTCTTTTGAGACAACTTGACAGTTCATGTTCTCTTCATCTGTGTTGGAAAATTTTTAACAGCTGAGTTTGTTCCTTGAAGGTTTAGAACTCACTTGTGAGATGACCTGCATATTGCTTACTGTGAAGTGTTGTTTTGTTTTGTTTTTGGATAACAATTTTTTCCCCTACTGCTTTTCATTTCTAGTGTCAGTTTTAGTAATGTATATTTTCTTCCCGATTTCTTTTTGGTTTTCATTTTTATTTGCATAGCAGAGGCTTTGAGAAAGCATTCTCATTTTTCTCTGCTCTTTACCTCCCCACGACCCCACAGTTCTAAATAAAGTTGTTTAGGGGATTGTTTATTCTATTTTGCTTCCCTCTTTCCAAACCAATCTTACCCTTACCTTTACCTAAGGATACCCTTATCCTTACCTAAGGATACCCTTAGAGGTATCCTTGAGAAACATTACAGCTTTTTGCTAGCACACTTTTAAAAAAAGTCTTTGGAAAACATTGACTTGGTTCTTGTTAAGAATTAGGGACCTCTAAAAAAAAAGAATTAGGGACCTCTAAAATTGGTTTGTTTTTAAAAGGATAATAGAAAAATGAGGTAAGATGATCAGCCTCACTGATTGCAGGGGAGAGTTTAGAAGGCATGAGAGCACTTAGCAGGGAAAATGGATTTAGCCTTAATGACTTACTACTTTTCTTGGGAGCAGAGGCTTTTAGGGTGGAGGGGTGAGTAGATCCCTCCCAGCCAGTGGACTTCACAGACCTAAAGGAACACATAGTATTTTTGATTCCATATTGATCTTGACTGATTTTTCACATTGATATTCCCCTTTACCTCTTTACCCCATTGAAATCAATAGGATTTGATGGAGGGCAGGGGAAGGAAGAGGAATGGTGGGATTCTCACTTACTTCTGGGCTGGGCAACTGGATGGAAGCAAGAGTCACTATTAAGCAGGATCAGAAAACAGGAGAAGGAATAGATGGAGTTGGAAAGGCAAGGAATCTTGTTCCAGATATATAGTGCTTGCCAATCCTCTGAGACATCAAGGGTGAGATACCAAATCTGTATTTTGATACCTGATGACTTAAGGCAGAAATCTGCATGGAAATACTTGAGCCTTATTTCAGATTTTTAAAATTTCACACATAATTACAGTAATAGCTCTGGTTTTCCTTGCTTGTAGTCTTGATGGTCTATGATCATATTGAGCTTAAGATCCTTCAAAGTCCTTGACGGTGTCTGGCAGGGTTCTCGATACTTTGCTCTCCTGGTTTTCTCCTTAGACACTTACATCCACGACATGATCCCAGGGCTGGGTCAAACTGAACTCTTTTATTCTCTGAGCGATTTATCTCATGACTCAAATGAACTGCACACATTTGCTCTCATAAATTGCCCCCCTGCTTGGAAGACAACATCCTCAAAACTTGAACAATCCTACTTAACATTTCTTCCAGTCCAACCTAAATGCGGCCTCCTCTGTGAAATGCTCCATATCTCCCCCTGCAGGGTTTACAGTTCCTTTCTCTGTTGGCTCAGAGTTGGCTCACAGTATGTTCACTAATGACCCCCAATAGTCTGTTTTTCTTTTCCAACAGACTTATTAAAGAACAGACTCTTGATACCATAGATTCATTTCTGTGCCCTTAGTACCTGGTTGGTTTTGGCATGAAGTGAGTACTCTGGCTTGTTGGTTAAACGAGTGGGTGACCTTTTAATCAGAATGATAGTCACGATTTTAGGTTCAATGATCAGGGTAGGTGAATGTTGAAACAAGTGGCTGAATTAATTTGGGCCATAATGGATGTACCCAGTGCTGTCACCTAGAAAACAGCCATATCCACCCATCTGCTGGGATAAGGAAAACCTTAAACTAATCAGACTATAGCAGCCCCTCTGAATCCACCTTCTCCCTTGTCCTTGCACTCTGTGCTCCAATATTCTCTTCACTGAATTTAAACTCTTTCACCATATCTGAGACCATAATCCCACCATAAACCCTCCCCCAGGGGGGGATTCTGAAGTTGCTCTTAATCCCAGTTAATTGGAATCTTTTCATTTCCTGACTGGCCTTGCAGTATCTTATAACATTTATTCTCAACTCCACTTCCTTTGTCTGAGGCAGGAACTCCTGCCACTCCCAAACCTGAAGAACCCACCTGCTGGATGAGTAACAAGTTACCTGGTGAAACCAGGTTTGGTCTACTGTGAAGGGGAAATTGACATGAACAATCCTTGAAATGATTGTGTTTTAGCTCAATTGCCATTTTCATCATAATTAGCCTGAGATAATATGCAGAGCTAAAATATGGATTGTGATTTTAAGGTTTTGAGGGAATAATCCACTGATTTGGGCTATCTCAAAGATGAATGCTTATTTTCTGTGAGAAGGCAAATGATGACCTATCATTTACAGCTGGTGTAGTTCCAGAAGGTTCTGACATCATGGCAATTACCCAGGTGCCATCAGCCACTGTTGGTCCTGTTGTGAACTCTTTGGAGCTTGTCCTGAGGGTAAGGCTTGGAAACAAATTCAAGACCTGTTGCTATGTAATGAGTCCCAAGGGGCTCTTGGCTTTCCTAGTATTTAACAGCATATGAGTAATGTTAATGGCCATAATTACTAATGGCTCAACAAGGAAAATCAAAAGCCCCTGTAAAGAGCAAGGGAATGGCTGTACTTTGCACAGTGAGTGTCCTATGAGAGGACGGAGGCCCAATTATGGCTGAAAGCTCTGTGTGAAGTGTTAAATAGTTTTTCAAATGGTTTTGTTGGGTCTTATTTCATGGGCATAAATGTCTTTCCTCTTTTTTTTCTCTGTGCTTTGATTTTGTCATTAAGTATAAAGGAAAATCACTGAGTGGGAGTAATCTAACATTTACTGCACATTTATGCTATGAAGACACCATATGGATTAACTTAATGATGTCTGAAGGTTATTGTGACATTATTATCTCCATTTCATAGGAAAATACACTGAGGCACAGAGAGGATTAATGGCTTGTGTATATAATGCATTCAGTAGGTAACAGAGCCCCAAACTCTAGAACATGAGCTTGGTGCTATTCTCACACTGGAGCTTGAATCCATGTTCACTGCTGGGCTGCCAGGTCCCAAAGGAGAGGTGACCAGAAATAAGCTCTTGGGCTGAACTTCGCTCAGAAAAACAAGTCATTGTGACAGGGAATGAGAGGTGGGTGATGGAGATCTACGTCTTTGGCTGTTGGGGGAAGAATGAAGAGAGACCTGGGGGGAGGCAGGAGGCTAACATGGACTGAATCACTGCAGAACTGATCCTGAAGTGAACATCTCACCAGTGGCTTTTACCAAGGAACACAATAAGATGAGCTGTGACCATAGATTGTTTCGGTGATGGGAAAGGAGTAAGAAACCCAGACCAGCTGGAAGGCAAGGAACAGCAATGAGAGAGAGGTAAAGAACACATTGCTCAGCAGAATGGTAAAGAAATGAGTCAAGGCTATGGCTTCCTGGTACTGTTTTGATTGAATCCAAGGAGACTGAAAGAAATCCCAGCAGATGAATCTGGCAGGAGCCCCTGTGATGACCTTAGAGCAACACGGTTGACCTGACCCTGCAGACGGGAGGGAGATACCAAGAAAGAAGAACTTAGAAGGGATTTTCACATACTTAGTTACAAAATTTCTATCTCTTTGGCTTCTAAAGTCTTCTTGGAAAACAGTCAATCTTGCAAAACATTTTTTTGAAGTAAAATCATAGTTCTGTACTTCTTTCTCTATAAGAACTTTTCAGTATTCCTTACTTTAGGGGCTCTAATTTCTTCTGATGTCAAGATCCTGGGGTTTTACAACTAAAGATTGGCACTAGATAAATGGGGACTTATCTAGGTCATGTTTCATGATTAATGTATTCTACCCTCAGGACATTAATAGCTTCTTTTCACTTAGAACCAGATTTTTTTTTTTAACTTTTAATGACCTTTTAACCTATTTTCATATAAAGTAAGACTTCTCCTCTGGGAATGGCAATTCCTTAATAGACTTAGGCATTAAAACTCTTTATAGAGAAAAATATATTTTTTTTGTGGGGGCTTGGGGAGAACATCTTACACAAAGTTTCTGCGTGTTTGGAAAAATGTGTAGTTTGGCCCATTTTCAAGTAATGAGAACTCTAAATAGAACCGTACCGTTAAAAAAAAAAAAATCTTAGTGGTTAAAAAAATTAGAAAGCTTGCTCAGATTAAAAAAAAGTAAATGGAAATAAAAATAGGAACGCAAATGAGTCCCAGATTTAGCAAAGATGACAGCCCTCTAATGCCGACACCCTAAGCCACCCTTTGCAAACTCTTTTCTGTTATATGTTTTTAATGGAAAGCAGCTGCCTTGGAAGGCATTGTTTACAATGGATCTCTGTCATAGCTCTGCATTGTAGCTATAAATAATGTCAACATGTTCTCCTATCCAGCCTCCTGGACGCTGATGCCACTCATCCATACCAGATGAGATTATATTATTCTTCCCAAAACATATTCATTATCCTTTTGTGCTGTCCCCATCCCTGAGGATAATGATGACCCTTTGTAACACCATTCATCACCGCCTATAATTGTCTGCAGCTGAGGCTGTTGGCCCTTTGGTCCTCTCCCACCTAACTTCTCTGGTGCTCAGTGATACCATGTCATGTCTGCTCTGCCTTCTTTTTGATCTCTTTCTTCAAAATGTCTTCATCTTTTTTGGTATGGACCTGTGGTTGTAAAAACAAAGCAAATGCAAGGTACATTTATATTAGCATCTAACAGTCATGAAGTTGGGCAGTTTGACTAGCAAGGGATGAGTTGCCAATGGAGAGGCTACAAAGGATCTTAAAAAGTGAGTAGAAAGTCAGCAGTAGAAGCTGTGATATGGAGACTTCAAATATGTCTTCTGGGAGAAGCTAGAGTGAATGGAGGCCAGTCACTCAAGTGACATTACCTTGTGTCCATTCTCCCCAGTAGGCAGGGGAGAGTTTGGGGAGAGGGAGTCCTGGAGCCTCCATGGATATGTGTTTTTTTTCTGGGCAAGAGGGGACTTCATTTTGTTGGATTCTTGGGTTATGAATCACATAAGTAAAACATAAAGGATAAGTACATAGCAACATATTAAAAAAGAGGAGTTATCAAGTGCAACTGAATTTGAAGAATACTTGAACAAAAGAAGGCAGGTGGGCTTAAACTGGTGGGGAAACTAAGCTTAGATGGGTCTAAGAGAAGATGGTCAGTGTCTATAAAGGCAGATTTAGAATTTCTTTAAAATTAACTTGGGGTATCTGGTACAGAATTTGTTTCTTAGAGAATGGGTTTTGGGATCAGCAGGTGATCTAGTCTCCCTCTGCAGCCTTGGCCAGTGGGAGGGGTGAAGGGCCCTCTCACCCAGAGGAATAGTCACTTGTACAGGACACATCTTCTTCCCCACAACTAGAGAAAGGCTGTGATAAAAACATGAGTGATGTCCACAAACAGCAAATGAGGATTCAAACCCAAAGAAAAGCCAGCAACCCAGATCTCCAGATGTTTGAAAAACACATGTCACCAATTCAACAGAAGACCCAATTTCTGAGGTTATGATGGATTTTTAAAACAGTATATTTCTTGTCTTCTATGAGATGAGAGGATCTCATATTTACAAAGGAAGACTAGTTCTTTGTTGCACTAAAATCCTTAGAGATTTTGGGACTCAGAAATAAGATAATCAACACTGGAAAATCTAGCTGTATTAACCTTAATCACACACACACACACACACACACACACACACACACACAATCAAAGAACCATGTGTGCACCAAGATAAAGACCAAAAACATAAAGAAGGTTTTCCCAGAACCAGGGAAAAAAGGGTACAGAAGCAAAAAAGTATGGAAGAAGGGTGAAACCAAAAGACCTGTATGCTTTAGAATCTACCAAATAGGAACTCATAAAAAGAAAAATGGCAGATGGCAGTTCCTTAAAAGAATAGAAGGTAATTTACACAACTTAGAGGGGGAGACCCTGAGTTTGAATGAACACACAGAGGCCTGGTAGAATGGAAAAGGTAGAAAACCTCCCTGGACACAGCAGGGAGAACTTGGAAAGCATCACACATAAATGGACATTTCCAAAGAGAGAACAATGTCTCCCAACACATGTGTGTATATGTAGTATATAACCTATAGCATATGTTCTGGGCAACATGAAAAAGAATGGGATTAACAATATAGTTCTCAGTGGCAATATTTGATGCAGGAAGGCCACATTTAAACCCAGACTTAGGTGTGTAATGAAAGTCTAATTCATGTGTGAGGGCAAATTATCTTTTTTTTAGATAAAAGACAAATTTCACCACCCACAGGACCCTAGTGAGGGAAGAACCAACAAGTATTCCAGTAAAAAGAGAAATATGCCTAAGAAGAAAATCAAAGTGAAGAAGAATAGATATTATAGATCCAGTTTTACCTAAATAATTGTTCATTAATAGAGAAAGAATCTACATTATTTTTATGTGAAATTAGAAGAGAATGAAAGGATGTATGAGCTAACGTTTCTTGCTCAATAAGATAATGTGAGGTTAACTATTTGACATGATAGGAAAATAGTGAATATTGGTATATAAATATGTTTAAATTCCAGACAATTAGAATGGGGGGGGGGGGAAGGAACCCTAACTAGATGACTTTAAATACAAAAGAGGAAGAAAAACAAGAAAACTTAGTAACTAGAAAAATAAGGTGGCTAGTGTAAGTCCAAACATATCAGTTATCTTGTTAAATGTGAACAGATTAAATTCTGTTCTGAGAACAGAAATTGAGATTGGATTTAAAAAATCAAGCTCAGAATATTTTAGGAAATTTCTAAAACAAAATGAAACCAGAAGGTTGGAAATCAAGTCATGAAAAGAGACACCCAACTTATGGCTTTAAGTGGAGATGGTATAGAGGAAAATAACAAGCAAAAGAGGAATTCAGGGGAAGCACTACAAGGGACATGATAATCCAATAAATCAGCCCAAAAACTTGAATGGGAAATCTTTATAAACCTAGTAGCATGGATTTATGATGTGTATGGCAGAACATTAAAAAGTGAGTAGGGAGAGATGGACAAAATCATAATCAGAGTGGCAGACTTCTTTAAAAAAAACAAAACAACAAACCTCAATGAAAACCTCACTCAGAAATCAAGATTGAGTAAATAAAATGAGTTACAATACACAAGGATGTAATCTATAAATTTCACTGAGTGATAATATATACACATTTGTAACCTACAGAGTTTTCTCACATATACCTTACATTCACAGAAAAATGGGAAAAAAATATCAGAGCTGAAAAGAGAAGCTATTAATGACCTAGAATGAGAGAATTCTGATGACAAAGAGAAAAAGTCTAAAAAAAACCCCAAAAGGAATACATTTTTAAAAGAACTATAAAGATATAAACATAAATTAGTAAAAAATATATAGACTGTATTAGAGTATAAGACTTTTCCCCTTTAATTGGACTATAGAAAATTTCTGAACTAACTCAATTGGGAATATGACAACCAATTTTTTTTTCAAGAATGAAAAAGGAAGTAGAATTTATAGATTTTAGGAGACTTAAAAGAAAAGTATAACATTTTAAAATAAACTTGAGAATCTAGAAGAAATGAACTAAATGAATACTGAGTCAAAAGTAATATATCTTAAAAAGCAGGAAGGTTTAATAAGGCAGAAAGTCCCTCCAAAGATGATATTTGTGCTATGAAAGCAAAAAAATGAGGGAAGTCTAATAATGGTAATTATAAGTGGATTTGTCTTATGAAAGGAGAAGAAAATATTCTTTTTTTCCTGTATTTTTGCTAGGAATTCTTGAGAAAAAGTGAAATGGGCTTTTTAAAAAAAGTCCTTTCCAGAAAGCTCTTGAAGTTCTTACAGAATTTGACAGTGAAGTTTTTTCTCACTGAGCAATTCCGAAATGCAACTAAATCATCACAAAACAATCAAGAGAAGAAAACACCTTTTCTTTCTTCTGTAATACTTGAATCTGAAAGGAAAGAAGCAAAGATTAAATTAGTGGAAATCATATGAAAAAGATACCCTGTTATCTGATCTCACACAAAAATGGAAATCAAGTGTTTCTAATTTTCTTTTTCACATACATCACAAAATGGAGAACATATGATACCATCCAATGAATTAATTAATTTTTGACTGAGTTTAGTTGATGAAAACAACATTGGAACACTAAGAAATGCTGGTGTTAGAATATGGTCCTCCAAGAATAAGTGATGAAGTGTCAGCTAGAAGTTACATTAAGTTTGGCACACATCATTAAACAGTGTGTGATAGGACCAGATGTTCAATTTTTCACACTGAGAAGGTAGTTCAGGAGATTCTATTGTACCATAATGTGAGGTAGTGGCATAATTTTCCATGAAAGTAAAATAAGCTATCCATCTTCAATGTGGCAGTTGGTATCTGTTTGTCAAGTCTACTGGTAATTTCAATGTTCCTGTCTTCATTGAAAAGTAAAGATAATTCTGAAAGTCCTAAATACCCCTTGGATATATTTGTTAATGATCTTACACTGATACAGTGCTGGGGGTGGGTAGCACCTTTGAATATCTAATAATGTCATAAGTAGTATTCGTTAGGTTAATTTTTTCAAGTTTACTATTATATCCTTTTATATCCCTTCATTCTGCCTCCTTTCTATGTCCTGGAAGTCATGAGAGAGTCACCAAAATATGAATGTGGTCAATTCCATTGAGGCACAGCTCCCTGAAAGCTCTCTTCTTTACACTTATTTTCAATTCATAGGCTGGGTTTTCTAGTCAGCCTTTTTGGATAGTGATGTTCATCGTGCTATCAGTTCCTCAATTTTGTGTCACTATCTTAAAAAATAGAGAGCTGAGACCAGGGTGGATATGTAAATTTAACTCTACCAACTTCTAAAGGAAAAAAAAAAGTGACAGAGAACAAGAAGAACTAAACCATACAAACTCTATTCCCTCAGTATAGTTAAAAGTCAGGGACTGTGTGAACCATGAATTAGTTGGAAGTGGAAAAATAAATACAGAATATCAGCATGTCTCCCATGCTCCCCATGGCAAGTCTTTGGAGACTGCATGGGCATTTCAGCTAAAAATTGCATGGAGGACCTTAAATGAGGAGATGGCAGTGAAGAAAACAACCCATCAGAAACCACCAACAGAAAGCAAAACATTGTGAAAACACACAGAAAATTCTAGTGGTAGGCCAGAGCACTGACTGCAGGAGAAAGAACCTCAAAGGACAAGAAACATGAGTCAACAGTCTTTCAGAGGTGTTATACCCAAGCAAGGAAGAGGCTTAAAGCACTGGAGAGTCATACTTAATAGTGTCTAGTGCAGGGGGAAAAAAGTAGGAAAGTTTTAGACAGGAGAAAATAAAAATATCAAAGGACGCACACCCTCTCTCTCTGCTGTCTCCCATTTCCCTTTCAAAAAACTTGAACACTTCATAAAGAACTTGCCTCTTACTGTGCTGGTAGAAGAGGATGTCCTTGAACTAGAAATCTCACAATCCAAACTGATGGCTCTGTTCATAGAAAGGCAGAAGCATAGTTTCCATTTCTTTCTTTTTAACAATGAGGCTGCAAAATAAAATTAGAAGAATCCAAATATTCAACTGGCAAAAATTCATCCTCCCCCAAATCAACAGCAATACAGAAGGAAGCAGAAATGCAACCCATAAGGGACGCCTGGGTGGCTCAGTTGGTTAAGTGGCTGCCTTCAGCTCAGGTCATGATCCCAGCGTCCTGGGATCGAGTCCCACATCGGGCTCCTTGCTCGGCAGGGAGCCTGCTTCTCCCTCTGCCTCTGCCTGCCACTCTGTCTGCCTGTGCTCTCTCTCTCTCTCTCTGACAAATAAATAAAATCTAAAAAAAAATTATTAAAAAAAATGCAACCCATAAGACTAAATTAAATAGCCTCAAACAAGCATTTGGGCTTATTGGAAAATACCTTGGATCAAAAGTTCAGGAACTAGGAACATCAATGGACAAAAACTTGAGAAAATGAAACAACTTGATTGAACTCAGTGAAGAAAAGCTAAAATTGTATCAGAAATGTAGACTTACTTATGAGTTGCCCAAATAAATATAGATGGAAACATAATCAAGAATACTGGAATAAACTAATAAACAAGAGAATGAAAATGAAATAAAAGAAGAAATAAAAAAGAGCCAAAGATAAGATGATTGATTCAGAAGATAGCCAAAGAAGGAATAACATATATATAATTGGAGTCCCAAAGAACAAAAGCAGAACAGAATAAATATTTGTAACTGTTAAACAACTTTCTGCATGCGAAAGACTTGAATATACATATTAAAAGGACTCAATGGCACCCTTTCAAATTTACCCTTAAACATCAATTCAAGATCATTGTCTCATAAAGTTACTAAATGAAGATAAAGAATCTTAAGGACCATGAAGGGAAAACAAAGTAACTTATAAGGAAGTATAGGTAGACTGGCATGTGATCTCTCAAAAATAAAAGAATGCAAAGTGACATGGAGGAGGCTTTTTCAGAAACTCCAAAGAAAGTGTAATCCCAAATTTCCCTCCAGCCAAGCTGGCCTTTAAGTATAGGGAGGGAGGGAAAAATAAAATAAGGTGAAAGCAGAGAGGGAGACAAACCATAAGAGACTATTAACTTTAGGAAACAAACAGCATTGCTGGAGGGGAGATGGGTGGGGGGATGAGGTAATTGGGTAATGGACATTAAGGAGGGCATGTGATGTAATGAGCCCTGGGTATTACATGCAACTGATGGATCACTGAACTCTACCTCTGAAACTTAATGATATGCTATATGTTAATTACCTTAATTAAAATAAAAATTTTAAAATAGTATCCTGTCTACAGTGAAACAATTTTAAACACATAAGTGCTCAGAGAATTCTGTATCTATAAGCCCTTTCTGAAGAATCTACTGGAAAAGTGAACCATTCAACCAAGAGATGACCAGGGAAACTTTAGCAGAAGGAGTATGGACAACATTTAGTAATTGTAGGTGGATGACAGGACCAAAGAGGAGAATACATGATACTATATTTAGAAAACCTGAAGACGCAATCAAAAATACTGTTCAGACTAACAGATGAGTTCAGTAAATTTGCAGGATGGAAAATCAACATACAAATATATTGTAATTTCTTTATACTAATAACAAAAGAGCAGTTAAGAAAACAATGCCAACAAAAATAATAAAATACCTAGGAATAAATTTTACCAAGAAGGAGAACTACTTGTATAATGAAAACAAGACATTAATGAAAGAAATTGAAGACACAAATAAGTGGAAGATATTCTTTGCTCATGAATTGGAAAAATTAGTATTATTAAATATTACTATTATCTAAAGTATATAGACTCAATGCAATCCCTATCAAAATTTCAGTGATAATTTTTGCATAAATAGAACAAACAATCCTAAAACTTTATAAAACCATGAAAGACCCCAAGTAGTCACAAGAATATTGAGAAAGAAGAAAAAAAGCTGGAAGCTTCCTCTGCCCTGATTTCAAATTATATTACAAAGCTCTAGTAATTAAAACCGTATGGTGTTGGCATAAAAACAGAGGTATAGATCAGTGGAACAGAAGAAAGAGTACAGAAATAAATCCATACATAAAGGGTCAATTAATTTAAGACAAAGGAAACAAACATATGCAATAGGGAAAACACAGTCTCTTCATTACATGGTGCTGACACAATTGGACAGCTATATGCAGGAGAATGAAACTGGACCACTCTTAAACCACACATAGGTATTAACTCAAAATTGACTAAAGAGCTACATGTGGACCTGAAACCATAGAACTAGGAGAAAACACAGGATAAAGCTCTTTGCCATAGGTCTTGGTGATGATTTTTTTAAAAATCTGACACCAAAAGTAAAAGCAACAAAGGCAAGAACAACAACAACAAAAATACCAAACAAACAAAAAAAACCCCAAAATACAAACAAAAAAGCCCCCCAAAACCAAAACCACAAATGGGACTCTGTCGAACTAAAAAACTTTGCATAGCAAAGGAAACCATCAACAAACTGAAAAGGCAACCGTTTTCAGTTTTCATTAAATGGGAGAAAATAATTGCAAGAAATATACCTGATCAATGGCTAATATCCAGAATATATAAGGAATTTATATAACTCAAGTGCCCCTAAGCCCCCCAAACAAACCAAAACACCCAACAAAAACCAAAACCGAACTGTTCAATTTATAATGGGCAAAAGATCCAGGTAGATGTTTTCTGAGTAAGAGCTACAGGTGGCCAACAGGTGTATGAAAAGGTGCTTGTTATCACTAATCAAGGAAATGCAAATCAAAAGCACAATGAAATTTTAACCCACACGTACTGTAAGGACTATTACTGAAAAGACAAGTCTTGGCATGCCTGTGGAGAAAAGCAAACCCTCATGCACTGTTATTGAGAATATAAATTAGTGTAGCCAACGTGGAAACAGCATGGAAGTTCTCCCCAAGGTTAAAAATAGAACTACCTGTAATCCAGTAATTCTCCCTCTGGGTATTTACCTGAAGAAAATAAAAACCGTAATTCGGAAACCGATCTGCTCCCCCATTTCATTGCAGGATTATTTACAAAAACTAAGATATGGAAACAACCTTAAGTATCCACCAGTGGATAAATGGATAAAGAAATTGTATGTGTGTGTTGAATGAGATATCCTTCACCCATAAAAAGAGTAAGATCTTGCCATTTGTGACATCATGGATAGAACTCAAGGGCATTATGCTCCGTGAAATTAGTTAGTAAAAAGAAAATGCCTACAGGATCTACATGTGGAATCTAAAAACAAAAATACTCCACTCATAGATAGAGAACACATTGGCATTGCAAGAAGAGGTGAGGAGGTGGAGAATTTTTTTTTTAAATAGGATAGTAATAAGTATTCAGAAGAAAATGTTATGACACATGCTAATCTTATACATTCTATATTCTGATAAAGTAGAAATAACGTGACTGGAAAGACTGAGATAGAGTAAGTTCTCTAATTATTACAGAGGCATTAGATGGGGGTTAAGAATACCATTAAAAATGCATGAGTGATATAATGACTTAAGAAAACATGGGAATAAAAGCATTTAAAACAGTCCAAGTAGAAAAGTAACCACCAGAACAAAAACAAATCTTCATATATACCAAGACAAAAATTGAAAACAAAGTTAAACTTAATAAAGAGAATAGAAATGTTAAGTTCTATAGTGTAATTGAGATCAAATGTTGTAGTCTCACCAATAAATGTTAATGGGCATAATGTACCTATTAAAAGAAAAAGATGTTCATTTGGGCTCATAAAGCAAAGCCCACCTATATTCTGTATACAAGAGACATTAAGACAAGATCATTCCAGTAGATGAATATGAAGGAGGTAGAAAAGGGTATACCAGGCAAATGGAAACAGTAAGAAGGCAGGATTAGCACATTAATATTATACAAAGTATAATTCAATTCAAAGAAGAGCAAACATAAAAATAAAATATTTTTATTTTATTTTTTTTAAAGATTTTATTTATTCATTTGACAGAGATCACAAGTAGACACAGAGTCAGGGAGAGAGAGAGAGAGAGAGAGAGAAAAGCAGGCTCCCCACTGAGCAGAGAGCCCGATGTGGGGCTCGATCTCAGGACTCTGAGATCATGACCTGAGCTGAAGACAGTGGCTTAACCCACTGAGCCACCCAGGTGCCCCCCAAATAAAAGATTTTTAATGTTAAAATATATAGTTCACAATTAATGGGTAACAATTAGGAATATATCTGTATACCTAAAATAATAGCAATCATCTCCATGAGGTTTAAAATTGGTAATTTCAAAACATTAACAAAACAGACCTACAGATACTGTAATCAAGAAACAAAGAGAGAAATCACAGAACAGACCTATGGATACCGTAATCAAGAAATGGAGAAATCACTAATATACAAAGTAAGAAATGGCAGGAAAGAAATATCCAGAATTTCCAAAATGATCTTTAATATCATCAGGCTATTTATAAAAGGCTGATAAAACATTCAAAAGGGGCACCTAGGTGACTTTGTCAGTTAAGCATCTGACTCTTGATTTTGGCTCAGGTCATGATCTCAGAATTGCAAGATCAAGTCTTCTTTGTTGTTCTCTGGGCTGGATATGGAGCCTACTTAGGGATCTCTCTCTCCCTGCCCACCTTCTTGAGCTCTCTCTTAAAAAAAAAAAAAAGTTCATGAAATGCAAGGAGATATTAAAAAGAACACTGATAAAATGACACTTTAGGATGCGATAAGATCATGCTGACAAAAAAAAGTAAGCATATGGAAAACCAAAACATCATAACCAATAGGTATTTTATATTCAAAATTCATATTGAATTTTATACTCTGATATAGATGACACATGTTTATCTCAAGCACAGGTTGAAGGAACACTAAAAATGTGGTTAACAGAAAATGTCAGTGGACATAGTAAATAGCACTATTGGCTTCCACTGAAATAAAAATAGGAATGATTAAATCTTGTACTTTATATTATAAGGAGGGATATAATATGACATAAAGTGACAATTTGTAAAAACCTATATGATTATAAAATCATATAACTAAAAGAATCTGCATTATTAAAATAGGCAAAATACACTTAGACCAGTGATGAGAGGAACATCAGTAGCACAGAAAGTTATTCTTTTAAAGGTTTTATTTATTTGAGAGAGAGCAAGCACGAGAGCATAACCGGGGGTAGCAGAAGAGGAAGAAGTAGACTCCCAGTGGAGCAGGGAGCCTGATGTAGGGCTCAATCCCAGGACCATCAGATCATGACTTGAGCAGAAGGCAGATGCTTAACAGACTAAGCCACCCAGGCATCCCAGTAGCACAGAAACTTTTATTAATAAAAATGAAAGAATACCTAAATGACATTCTAAGTGCAGAACTTAGAAATAACCCCAGTGTAAAGCAGAAAGAAGAAAGCACAAGGAAAGAAATAATGATAAAAGCAGAAATTCGTGAGAAAGATGACAAAGAGCAGATCTAATTAATAAATAAAACACCTGATAATTTCAAAACATTAACAATATAGATAAGCCTATGGATAACGTTGTCAAGAAACAAAGAGAGAAATCACAAATATACTAAATAAGATATGGCAAGACAGAAAGGTCCAAAATCTTAAAAAATCATCAGACTATGTCGCAGTCCTCTTAGTAAATAAATCTGAAAATCTATGCATGAAGTAGAGAACTTCCCAGGGAGGTAGAGTTTACCAAACTGACCCAGTTAAATAAGTAAAACGTAGACAAATTGCTCTAGAATGAACTGAGAATGTTCTTATAGAATTAACCCATAAAAAGTACCACGTCCAGGGGCACCTGGGTGGCTCAGCGGGTTAAGCCTCTGCCTTCCGCTCAGGTCATGATCTCAGGGTCCTGGGATCGAGCCCTGCATCGGGCTCTCTGCTCGGCAGGGAGCCTGCTTCCTCCTCCTCCTCTCTCTCTCTCTCTCTCTGCCTGCCTCTCTGCCTACTTGTGATCTCTCTCTCTCTGTCAAATAAATAAATAAAAT
This sequence comes from Mellivora capensis, assembly GCA_004024625.1. Classification (NCBI taxonomy): domain Eukaryota; kingdom Metazoa; phylum Chordata; class Mammalia; order Carnivora; family Mustelidae; genus Mellivora; species Mellivora capensis. The sequence goes on from PISX010012911.1 coordinate 18,429, forward strand.
CTTAAAAAAGTACCACGTCCAGGTGGGAATTACAGGGAAGTTCTAGCAAACTTCAAAGAGCAGATGATCGCAATGCCCTATGAGTTATTCCAGAACAATAAAGACCATAAAAGAGATACTTACAGACATCACCAATGAATATTGATGTAAAAAGTTTCAAACTAAAATATAGTGAACAGAATCCAGTGCTATTATAGGAAAATGTTATCTAATGACCTTGAATTTATTTTATGACTATGAGGCTCAAAATTTGAAAAATGTGTTAATATCAAAATATGTCTAAGAGAAAAAACCCAAGGGGTTGACTCTATGAATACTGAAAAAGTATTATAAAATTTAGCACTTATTCTTGATAAAATGCACTTAAGCAAATAGGCATTGATGGAGATTCTTTAACATGATAAAGTACACTGTATACTGAGGATAGAATATTCTATCTTAATGGGGAAACAGTAGAGCAATTTCCAATAACATGAGAAACTAGGAATGAAAGTATCTGGGAATTCTTTTAGTAGTCTCATAAATTTTTTCTAGGCCTGAAATTCTGTCAAAATACAAGTATGGAGAATGAGGTTACTAATGCTTATTTTCTTTATCAGGACCAGGGACACATTTTTAGTTATCTCAATATCTATTTCTCTTTTCTTCTGAAAGTTTTCATTTTGTTTTATTTTGAGTGAAGTCTGAGATAAAATACCTTTCCTGTAATTTAATTTTGTCCTGTAAAATAAAGTAGAAGTTTCTAGGTGGGGTTCTAGGGAAATTTCTGAAAAGGAGCAGGCTTGGCTGATATAACCCTTAGGCTTTTGGACCTTCTAGTATCTTCCTGCAGGGAGGTGACAGCCGCATTGTAACCCCAAGGTGGAAAGGCTCAGCTGAAGATAAAGGAACAGAGAAATGGAAGGAGCTTGAGTCCTTATATCAGCCATTGATGGCCAATTTCTGGATGGTTCACATAATAGAAAAAATTATCTTCCTTAACTGGGCCATGTTGGTTGGGTTCACTCTTTCTTTTCTTTTTCTCTTTTTATTTATCTATTTTTCTCCTTTATTATGTTAGTCACCATTCAGTATAGCATTAGTTTTTGATGTAGTGTTCCATGATTCATTATTTGCATGTAACACCCAGTGCTCATTACAACATGTGCCCTCCTTAATACCAATCACTGGGCTACCCCATCCTCCCACAAGTTAAAATAGAGCTACCCTATGACCCAGCAATTTCACTACTGGGTATTTACTTCAAAGATACAGATGTATTGAAAAGAAGGGCCACATGCACACCAATGTTCATAGCAGCAGTGTCCATAATACACAAACTGTGGAAGGAGCTGAGATGCCCTTCAAGAGATGAATGGATAAGGAAGATATGGTCCATATATACAATGGAATATTACACAGCCATCAGAAAGGATGAATATCCACAATTTGCATTGACATGGATGGAACTAGAAGGGATTATGCTGAGTGAAATTGGTCAAGCAGAGAAAGACAGTTATCTTATGTGGAACATAAGGAATAGCATGGGTTCACTCTTTCTTGAAGCTGTGTGAATTTTACAGATTTTTTCATATAGGTATGACATGTACTTTCAGGGTCACAGGATTCTTCAGGGAAATGAGAAAATTAAAGCAATAAAGAACCACCACTCCAGACCCAAAGATCCAGGATTAAGTCCTAAACCTCATCTCAAAGTAGAGGTTTTAGGGAGCTCACACTCTGTGGAGAGCCCCTCCAATGCCTTGAGGAAAGCATAATGCCCTCAGCTTAGAGGAAGCTTTTATTCTCTGTTGTTGTATCAACTCAACACACTTTATTGAGAAACTACTAGGTGAAAACTACCAGGGCATAGAAATGTGTTTCAGTAGTTTATAAGGGCCTTCTAATACTGCTAGCAAGTAAGAAGTAAGTGCTTTAAGGAGTAAAAAACCACTCAGGACATTAGGGTAAAGGTGTTACTGTGCAGTGGAGACAGCACAAGTCATATAGAAATGCAAAGACATGAACTGGGTTGAGTGGAGAAGAATTCATGGAGGAGGTGTTATCTGAGTGAGTCTTGGCAGAAAGATAAAACTTGGATCATTGAAAGGCATAGGTGGGAAGGCATTCTTGGCAACATACATGCCAGATACCCATGGGTAGAAGTTATAAAAAAGTGACATTTAGGGACAGTAAGGCAGCCAGTTCTTTTGGAGTGAAGTGTTTTTGACATTATAAATTCTTCAACAGGATATAATCTGATTGAAGCAGAATTGTTGAGTTTCCTAATATGTAGGATGAAATGCAGGAAGCTTAGAATCAAACAGCATGATAAATTTAGTGATCTGGATCATAGGTGGGGGTGTAAGAATGGGAAAGCCACATTCAGGAGCTATTTCTGGGGAAAAAATGTACATATGTTTGTGCCTTGTCAGATTTAGGATTGGATCATAAACTTGCCCGAGGTTTCACACATAATTGCTTGAAAATGACAACAGTGTCATTGACAGAACCTGGTAATTGGAAATGGAGTTCTTTTGTTGGAAAGAGCGGAGGAAGAAGTGGAAGAGGATGGAGCTGAGGTTAACTTGGCTCAGATGTTGAGGGGCTGTGAAAATATTCAACAGTTGCTTGGAGATACTGTGTTTGGAGCCTGGAAGAAAGGTCAGGTCTGCAGAGACAGACTTGGGTATCATTTGAATGAGAGTCATAGTTTAAAGTGTGTGGGTGGCTAATCTGTAACGGGAAGTGGATGGATCTAGAACATGAGAAGGTTGGAGTATTAATAGTAGAGGTCTGGGAATGACGTATTGGGCAACACTATTTACAGAAAGAAAAATAGGAGAAGCCAGAAGTAGGAGGGACCCCCCCTCCCCAGTCAGGTGGCACATTTCTCCCAGTCCTAGAAGATGGGAACCTCATTAACTGGGGTATCTTCTAGGACCTCTGAAGTGAATTCTTATATGTTCTATAATATATATTTTAGATGATGCCAAACATGAGCTTCAAACTTACTCAAAAATCTACCCAATCCTTTTTCTAAATGGGATAAGAAACACAGAAGCTGGACTTTATGTTCGCAGATACTTTGTTTAGTGTTCATTAAAACTAGTATATTCTTATATCCAATTTATCAGAAGAAAGAGGATTTTGTGCCAACTATACATGGAGACCTCTCCTTGGAACAACGTATATGTTGTGTTTGTGTAAATATTACGTAATTGGAGCAAAATTTTAAGAGTTACACTATAGTGAACTTAACAGGTGAGTCAGTTTAACTTTTGTAACCTAGCACTGGTCGTTTCTGATGTATGTTCTGCCTTGTCCTTGATCAGATACCAACCCTGAAAACATCATTATTCCTATGGTTAAAACCAAAAGCACAAAATGCTTCACTATGTAGATTCAGGAAGATAACAGAGACAGAAGTAGGGATTTTGGCAGCTTCATATATCCTCCTTCAACCAATAGAACACATTCAGGAGATGCAGGAAATCAAAACTTGTGATTTCTTTTTTCACTTAAGGCATAAAGGAATGGCAGTTATTTTAATATTTGTATCTTAACTTTAATAACATTACTTCTGACTCACTGTGGAGAAATTCATTCTGTACTGGTGATGAAATCTGGATTAGATACAAATTTTAGCAAAGACTTTTTAAAAATACAGTTTTGAAACAGTGTGTCCTGGGGTGCCTGGGTGGCTCAGTTGGCTAAGCATCTGCCTATGGCTCAGGTCATGATCCCAGGGTCCTGGGATTGAGTCCCGCACCCTTTCTCCCTCTGTCCTTCATGCTGTTCATGCTCTTCTCACTCTCTTTCAAATAAATAAATAAAATCTTCAAAAAAAAAAAAAAAGAAACAATGTGTCCTGGAGCCCTAAGTTTCCGTTAATGTCTACTGCATTGGTGGTGGGAGGCAAGAGGCTTGTAGAAAATGCTTCTTTGATCTGTTTTCTGTATTGTCCTTTTCCTGCATGATTTTAGTTAAAGGAAATCAAGAACTCTTAAAACATGGGGAATAGAGTTAAAATTATTGCTTTAATGTCCTTTTCCACTAATTGTCTATGTTGGTTATGGGTGAATTTTCAATTGAATTTTTTTCTCCTTTAAGGTGGTATTTTCCTACATCTTTTTTTAAAATTTTATTTATTTTACACAGAGAGAGAAAGTGCATGCAGGGGAAGGAGCAGAGGGAGAGAGAGAGAGAGTCTCAAGCAGACTCTGTGTTGAGCACAGAGCCTGACATGGGGCTCAATCTCAAGATCCTCAGATCATTGATCTGAGCTGCATCCAAGAGTCAGATGCTCAACTGGCTGAGCCACCCAGGCACCCTTACTTTCCTATATCTTGCATTGTTGGTGACTTGTTATCTGTTTATGGACTGTGACTTTTTCTAACAAGGTATTCATCAGTATTCCTGCTCTTTTGCTTTTCAAAAATCCATTGAGTGTAGGACTTTTTGTTTTGTATGTGTAAGTCAAGGTTGTGAATTTGTCTCAAGACTACTTTGGTTTTCCTTTATTATTTTTGTTATGCTGTGTTCTCATTGATACTTTTTTTCTATCTGGCATATTATTGCCATTCCATATCCCCTTTGTCCCAAACTTGACACAAGTTAAGTGTTTAAACTTGACAGCTTTTTTTTTTTTAAGAAATCTTTTCTTAATGTTTATTTGAGAAGATTAATATGTAAAGTTATGCAGAAATTTCTAGTTTAATTGCATTTTGTCAGTGGTCCCAAGTTGTATAATTCTGCCTTTTGGAATCTGAGGTTTTGTTGTGACCTAGTGATAATCAACTTCTGTATGCATTTCTTAGATGCTTAAAATGTTTATTCTCTGGCAGAATACAGATATCACTTATACATTTACATGTATATACATGCACATACAGATATATATAATCAAAGTTAATGTTATTCATATCCTCTCTGTATATTTTGTTCACTTGTTCTGATGAAAGGTAAGATCTTTAAAGCATATGTTACAAATGACCAACAACATGCAATGTATCTTTTGTTTGCCCATGCCATGTTATTTTAAAAATTAAATTAATGAGCATTTAAAAGCCAGGGAATTTCATATAACACATAGAATTTTTACTTTCTTTGAAAAACTAGAGAATCTGGCAAACATACAACCTTATAGCTGTACAGAAATGTTTGACTTAAGCTGAGAATTGTCTGCTTTTTTTTTTAAGATTTTATTTATTCATTTGACAGAGATCACAAGTAAGCAGAGAGGCAGGCAGAAGAGAGAGAGAGAAAGGGAAGCAGGTTCCTTGCTGAGCAGAGAGCCAGATGTGGGGCTTGATCCCAGGACCCTGGGATCATGATCTGAGCCGAAGACAGAGGCTTAACCCAGTGAGCCACCCAGGTGCCCCAGTTGTCTGCTTTTTTGAAGATAGTGCATGCACTCTCCTCAAGAGGACCTCTCCTGACTTATCTTTGTTCTTGCTCTATTATATTGTGGTGGAGTGGAGGAAATTGGGGCAGGAAAAAAAATCGACTAACAGAAGTGTTAAATCAAAAAAAGACAGACTGAGAAGGCATCATATTTGAGAAAACATAATCTTAAAATCTAGCCTCCTTTATTCTTCATGTAACCTGTTGGACCTCTTTTGGAGGAATATGTTTGTAATCCATATAACTGTGTCTTTCTGTCAATTCCTTCTTAGATTTTTTAATCAACTTTATTGAGATAAAATATACATATAATAAAATGATCTACAAACATGTATGATTTGCTGATGTACACACTTGGAAAACTACCTGTGGAATATAGACCTATACAAACATGGCCCCTGTCAAGGTAGAGAACTTTTTTTGTCACCAAAAGTTTCCTTGTATCCCTCTGGAGTACCTCTCTCCCTCTTCCCCTGCCTCAGACAACCACTTACCTTTTTTCTGTCATAGATTGTTTGATTTTCCAGACTTGTGTATAAATGAAAAAACATAGGATGTACTTACCCCCCGCCACCGCCTTTTTTGGGCTTGGGTTTTTTTCACACAGCCCAGTGATTTTGAGATGCATCTGTAGTTTTGTTCATATCAGCAATTTTTCCCCCATTTATAACTGAGAAATATTTCATTGGTTATATAACAATTTATCCATTCATCAGTTAAAGGATATTTTTTTTTCTTACCCTCATTTTATTTTTTACTTTTTTAAAAGATTTTATATATTTATGACAGAGACAGTGAGAAAGAGGGAACAAAAGCAGGGGGGAGCTGAGGAGGGAGAAACAGACTCCCTACTGAGCAGAGAACACAGTATGGGGCTCGATCTGAGGATGCTGGGATCATGATCTGAGCCAAGGCAGATGCTTAATGACTGAGCCACACAGGGGCCCTCTTATCCCCATTTTAAAATATAAATCTGTTGAAATGGTTCAACACAGATATAACATCTACTTTCATTTCTCTCGGGTAGATACTGAGGCATGGAACCACTGGGTTGTACTGTAGGTATTTATTTATTTATTTATTTGAGAGAGAAAGAGAGAGAAAAAGCATAAGTGGGGAGGGGCATGGGGGAGAGGGAGAGAGAATCTTAAGCAGGCTCTACACTGGGCATGGGCTCCACACAGGGCTCAATCTCAGAACCCTGAGATTATGAGCTGAGCCTAAATCTAGAGTCCCGTGCTTAATGGACTGAGCCACGCAGGCACCTGTATTTAACTCTTTAACAAACCGTCAGCTTCCAAAGCGGTTGTACAGTTTTACATTCCTGTTAATGGTGTGCATTTCACTTGCTCCATATCTTTGCCAAGAGTCTTCACAATATTAGTCATTCTCTGGTTCTACAGTATTATCACTTTGTGGTCTCTTCATGGATGGTAAAGGATATTGAGCATCTTTTCATGTGTGTACTGGGAAGTGTCTGTTCAAGTCTTTTGCCCATTTTTATTTTGCTTCCTACAAACGAGTTGCAAGACTTTGTGCAAGATTGTGAATAATGCTGCAATAGACCTAAGGCTGCATATATCTTTTTGAATTCAGTTTTTGTTTTCTTTGGGTAGATACCCAGTCCTAGAGTTATTGGATTATGTGGTATTTCTATTTTTAATTTTTTGAGGAACCTTCATGCTATTTTTCATAGTAGCTGCACCACTTTACATTTCCACCAATAGTGCACAAGAGTTCCTTTTTCTCTACTTCCTTGCCAACACTTGTTGTTTCTTGTCTTTTTTATTTTGGCCATTCTGGCAGGTACAAGTGATTTCTCATTGTGCTTTTGAACTGCATTTCCCTGATGATTGGTGATGTCGAATATATTTTCATGAGTCTGTTCCGTCTGTATGTTGTTTTTGAAAAAAATGTCTCTTCGGGTTCTTTGTCCACTTTTTTAAAATAAAAAACTGGTTTTTGTTTTGTTTTTGGATGTTGAGTTATGTAAGTTCATTATATATTTTGGATATTAACCCTTTTTTGGTACATCATTTGCAAATACCTTCTCCCATTCAGAAGGTGGGCCTTTACGTTTTGTTGGTGGTTTCTTTATTGTTCAAAAGATTTTTATTTTGATGTATTTCCAATAGTTTATTTTTGCTTTTGTTTCCCTCGCCCTAAGAGACTTATCTAGAAAAGTGTTGCTCTGGCCAATGTCCAAGAAATTACTACCTATGTTCTGTTCTAGGATTTTTATGGCTTTAGGTCTCTTAACTTGGTCTCTAATCCATTTTGAGTTAATATTTTTGTGTGTGTGGTTTAAGAACATGGTCCAGTCCCATCTTTTGCATGTAGAGCCGTCCAGTTTTCCCAACACCATTTATTGAAGAGAGTATTTTGTTCCCTGATGTATATTATGGTCTCCATTGTCATAGATTAACTGACTGCCTAAGTGTGGGTTTATTTCTAGGCTCTAGTTTGTTCCATTGATCTGTGTCTATTTTTGTGTCCATACCACAATGTTTTGATTACACCAGCTTAATATTATGACTTGAAATTTGGGATTGTGATGCCTTCAGCTTTGTTGTTCTTCTCAAGATTGCTTTGGGCATTCAGAGTCTGTTGTGGTTTGATACAAGTTTTAGGTTTATTTGTTGCAGTTCTGTGAAAAATGCTGTTAGTAATTTTGATAGGAATTGCATTAAATCTGTTGATTGCTTTGGGAAGTGTGGACATTTTAACAATACTCTTCCAACCTATGAACATGGAACATCTTTCCATTTGTTTGTGTCTTCTTCATTTTCATCAAGTTTCATAGTTTTCAGAGTATAGGTTTCTCACATCTTTGGTTAAGTTTGTTGCTAGGTATTTTATTCTTTTTGATGCAATAGTAAGTGGAATTATTTTCTTAATCTCCTTCTCTGTTATTTTGTTGTTACTGTATAGAAACATTACTGATTTGGGTATTAATTTTGTGCTCTGTAACTTTCTGTAAGTCATTTATTACTTCTAGTAGTTTTTTTGGTAGAGTCTTTGGGGTTTTCTATGTATAGTATCCTGTCATATATAAATAGTTAAACTTTTTCTTGACCAATATGGATGCCTCATTTCTTTTTGTTGTCTGATTGCTGTGGCTAGGACTTCTAGTATTATGTTTAATAAAGGTATAGAGATTGGACATCCTTGTCTTGTTCCTGATCCTGGAGGAAAAGTTCTCAGTTTTTCACAATTGAGTTTGATGTTTGTTATGGGTTTTTCATATAATGCATTTATTACACTGAGGTATGTTCCCTCTCAGCCCACTTTATTGAGAGCGTTTATCATGAACAGATGTTGAATTTTGTCAAATGCTTTTCCTACATCCATTAGATAATCATATGGCTTTTATCCTTTTTATTGTAATGTGATGTATCACAGTGATTGATTTGCAAATATTGAACCACCCTTGCATCCCCAGAATAAATCCTGCTTGATTGTGGTGAATGATCCTTTTAAAAGTACTGCTGTGTTCTGTTATCTAATACTCTGTTAAGGATATTTGCATCTGTGTTCACTGGAAATATTGGCCTGCAGTTTTCTTTCTTGTAGTGTTTTTGTCTGGTTTTGGTGAAATGGGTCATTGAGGAAATAAGAAAATACATGGAGGCAAATAAAAATGAAAATGCACTGGTCAAAAATATTTAGGACACAGAGAAAGCAGTTTTAAGATGGAAATATAGAGTGATACAGGTATACCACAAGAGACAAGAAAAAGTTTAAATAATCTAAACTTATACCTAAAGGATCTAGAAAAGGAACAAAGCCCGTACTGAGTAGAAGGAAAGGAATAATAAAGATCAGAGCAGAAATAAATGACATAGAGAATAAAAAAATAATAGTAATAGAAAAAGTCAGTGAAACCAAGAACTTGTTCTTTGAAAAGAAAAAAAAAATCGATAAACCTTTACCTAGACTCACCAAGAAAAAAACATAAAAGATTCAGATAAAATGAGGAATGAAAGAGAAGTAATAAATGACATCACAGAAATATAAAGGGTTATAAGAGAATACTGTGAAAAATTATATGTCAAAAAATCGGACAACCTGGAAGAAATGGATAAATTCCTAGAAACATACTTTTTCCTAAAACTGAATCAGGAGGAAATAAAAAATCCAAACAGATGGATTACTAGTAATGAAATTGAGTTGGCAATCCAAAAACTACCAACAATTGAAAGTCCAAGACCAGATGGATTCACAGGTGAATCTGAGGACGCACTTTAAAAAAAGTTAGTACCTATTCTCCTCAAACTATGCCAAAAAATAGAAGAAGGAAAGCTTCCAAATACATCCTGTGTAACCCATTTTTTTCTTAATATAATCTATACTTGTAGACTTAGAGTATTGGTTTAAAATTGTTTTATTATGCATATCTTTCAATTATTTTATGCATATTTTATTAATGTAACCATCTAAATATACCTCTGCTCAGTGTTGTTTATAAAATGGTGTTTATATCACCTTCTCATGTTTTCACTGAAAATCTTCCTCACCTCATGGAACTGGATATCTTGTGTGTGTCTAACAATAAAGTAGTGTAAAGTTTTGAGTATTCGATTATCTGACAAAGACCTTCTATTCTTTTCCTATATTTATTAGAGCTAAAGACTCAGAATTATTAGGAATTATTAGGTTGCAACTTCTCCTTAGGTAAGATGTGTTTGTTGTCTTCTATTGTAGTGCAAAAAACCCACCAATTTCTTGAGAAATTTATTCCATCAAAAATACTTTTTTTGGGGCGCCTGGGTGGCTCAGTGGGTTAAGTCTCTGCCTTCAGCTCAGGTCATGATCTCAGGGTCCTGGGATCAAGCCCCGCAGCAGGCTCTCTGCTCAGCGGGGCTTGATCCCCTGCCTCTCTCTGCCTGCCTCTCTGCCTACTTGTGACCTCTTTGTCAAATAAATAAATAAAATCTTTAAAAAAATGCTTTTTTCAAGCTTCCCTGCAATTTTTTCTTGGCGCTTGATATTTAGATATTATATGTAGGTATATCTTGGTTAATTTTAATAAATAATATTATATGGTAATGATAGAGCTCTTCAAAATTATTGTCCATTTAGGTCAAGTAAACCTTCTAACCTTTGTTTTATTTTGTTCTTTTCTTCTAACATTGTCTGTTACCAGAAATTCCAATGTAACTCTCCAACCTGTAAGAAATCTACCGGAGTTGGTGTGTTTTATTGTCTTTTGTGTAAATCCTTCCTAATTTACACTTGAAATAGTAGAGTTACTAATATTATTACCCAGAAACAGCATATTGGTAAATACTGTGATTAGTCACAATTATAGATATTTCAAAGGCTTGGAGTAGTAGTTTTCTCTATCATAGCAATTATAACTGAATCCTAGATGTTTCCTAAGCCTTTTTTTTTTTTTAAATGAGGAGATGTTACAAGTAGAATATTTTTTTCTGTGGCAAAAGAAGAGGATATATTTTATCTGTGGATACCTTCTTTAATAATAGAAGAATATACAGTCTTAGTGTAAGTGTTGCTATTCTTTTCACATGAGTAGGAAAAGAGACCTGAGGAGGGAAAAACTAACATGAAGCAAGAGAGGTCAAAATTAGACTATTAACAAATGGAATATGAGGCATGTAATGCTTTTCAGGTACACATTTTTTAAAATGCCAATAATCTCTAGGCCGACTCTTCATTCTCTCTCTTCATTTGTGTCCTTTCATTCTTCTCATAATTTCAATTGTGATTTTGTCTGCATTCTGAGAGGTTTGAAGTTTGTCTTCCACATAACTGCTGATATTTACAGCAACCTAAAATATACTTTTTTTTAATGCTTCCCCTGATGATCTTAATTCTAATGTTGCATTTAAATTTTACAGTCATTTGCAATCCTAGCCAACTTCCTTTTTTTGGTTCTACCTCTATGTTGGTTCTAGTGAGCTTTTCTGTAATGTAAGTTCTCCCAAAATGTGCTTTTCTTCCTCTCTGGTGTATATTTTCAGAAAAAAAAGTTTTTCTTCTCTCTGATCACTGTGTCCTCATTTATGTTGTAGAATCTCTCCTTAACCTCATGTTGATTGTTTGCAAGAAGAGATAGTCTTGTACAGAGGTAGCCTTTTCTTCCGTGAATTAATTCCATCCACCTAAGATGTTATCCTGAAGGACAGATAGATAGATGTTCACAGCTCCATGGCCAATTCTTGGTAATTTTCCTGGTGTGATTCGGCTGGACTGAGAGGGGTCTTCTCTTCCTCCTGCTTCCTAATTGTCTTTTACTATCAGACTGTTCATAAGAGAATGTGGTTGATGGTTCTTTGCTCGTCCGCAGCAGTGCACACCCGCCCCTGGAAACCAACGCTCCGGGATCTCTCACTTCTGCTATCCAGAAGTGCTATCCACTTCTGCTTATGATGTGGGGTCTTTCCTGCCTTGCCTCCACAACCAGTATGTCAGATTTGTAGATACTCACACCACGTCTTTATCAACCAGGCTGGTTAAAAGAGCCCCTGATGAAGAAAGTGGGGACAAGACATGCCTTTGGCTCAATCTGACTTGAGGATTTGATAGGGAACACCTTATTTTAGAGCAGAGAAAGTCCTTTTTCTCTGAAGTAAGTGTTTCTATTGCTGTCATGTAGAAAGTTCCCATGTTGTCTTTTTCTGGCTCTTCTATTTCCGATATGGTTTCTCTCTTCTCTTAGTCAGAGTTGTTCCAGGTGTATTGCAAACAGGTGATCCTTATTACCTGTGCTATTCTACTTTGCATATTCAGGCTTCTATGAATATTTTAATACATGGATGAAGGAAGAGAAAACAGATTTCTTTTATTACTTTTTAAATTAAGAAGTCTCAGATTTTCTTCATTTTCACATAGTGTATATGGTGTTTCACCAGTAACTGCGTCCCTCTGTTTTTGGTTGAAACCACAGAGCATTCTGTGCATTGAACAAGAATCTAGTGAAGCCCACAGAAGACAACTGTAGGCAGCAGGCATTTTGTTGGGGACTTGGTCCCGTGACACAGCATGACACATGTCACGTGTAGGATATTTGACAAAAATTCATAAAACTCTTCAATGGATGGTGGTTCAAAGCAATTAAATTTAGATTATTTTGTGGAGGAATAGGGTCATCAGAGGGAGAATTTATTTCTTGCTGAAAGGAATAAGGGGGGAATGTGGGATAGGACAGCTGTCTTGGGATCAGAAACGAACCTTCATGGTACACAAAGTATGAAAATTTGGCATGTTAAAAAAAACTTCGATTGGTATGGTTTGAAGGAATAAATGCTGTCATCTCTTTTGTTAATCCACATAGGACCTATTCTAACGGTGCTGGAGATCTGGAAACCTTTAGCATTGTCAGATGCTCTGTGGTGCCCCCTAGAAGGCAGAACAGCAGTCACATTTAGCTGCCTCCCAGACATCTCCAGTGACTCTTATCTTTCTTTTTCTTTTTTTTAAGATTTTATTTATTTATTTGACAGACAGAGATTACAAGTAGGCAAGAGAGGCAGGCAGGGAGAGAGAGGGGGAAGCAGGCTCTCCGCGGAGCAGGGAGCCCGATGCGGGGTTTGATCCCAGGAATCTGGGATCATGACCTGAGCCAAAGCAGAGGCTTTAACCCACTGAGCCACCCAGGTGCCCCGACTCTTATCTTTCTGTCCACATGGACACCCCCATTATCTGGTTCCATGGTGTTGTGTGTGTGTCTTCTCTAGGCTTGATTTATCCAGGATCAGGATCCACAGTAGTTGTTGGAAAAAGAGATGAATGAAAGCAAGAAGTGTCTCCTTTTAGCAACGTGATGATAATATTGAGACTGCTTAATGCTTCAAGAGCAGTTCAGCCAGTGTAATGGACATAGGTCCCAACATTAGCCTGACCTGTGAGGTGGTCCTCAGGAAAGCGGTAGCAAATCCCAGGAAACTGGAGATGTTTTTTATGACTGTATTAGCAAACACTTGCTGTAGCTTTTCAGAAACGAACAGTGTTAGAAGTTTGCTCTAGCAAACACAGAATGCCAGTGCTGTGAAGGAGGCCACAGGCAGGGAAGAATTTCCTTCCCTTTATTTTACAAATGAGCAAATTGAAACCAGGGCAGGTGAGGGGACTTCTCCAAGATCAAATGTGAGTTTGAGGACACATTCTGGGCCTGAACCCAACTCGACTAGTTTCCAGTCCAGCACCCTTCTGTGTCTCTGTGCTTTGCTTCTGCCAGGAAAAGCCCTATTGGGAAAGGCAACAAAAAATTGCCTTGATTATAGTAGAAAAAAGTGCTGCATTGCTGGGGAATGTAAATAAGCAGAGAGTCAAGGGAAAGAAAACTTCCTCAGGTTTAGAAGCAGAAATGAAGAGGAGATGAGAGGGAGCAACCTTGTTCTTATCTCACTTTTCAAATCTCTTTTATCTAACAGAAAAGCCCAGAAACTTTTTGTAGCAGAGAGCTTCACTGCACATCTGTTGTGGTGCCCTATATCCCCACTTCCACTTTTTAAAAATGTTAAAAATTCTTTACATACAACTAGTGAATTGTTGAGCCCTACATCAAAAACCAATGATATATTATATGTTGGCTAATTAAACATAATAAAACATTTTTTTAAAAAGATTTTATTTTTGTGGAATCTCCGTTACCAACATGGGGCTTGAACTCATGACCCCAAGATCACAAGTGACATTCTCTACTGACGGAGCCAGCCAAGCACTCCCATCTCCCACTTTTTAAACAACTACGGTCCAGTTCTTGGTATGGCCAATGACTATTTCTGTCTCAGCTTTTGATTGCATCTCCCATCTCTTTGATTATCATATGTATTTTTGTCATACCAATTAAATCACCTTTGGAAGGTGACAGGAATAAATGCACTGGTTTAAATCTCCTGTTTCCATATTTGGATTTCATTAAGATCATTGTCTTCTTCTCTCAATTAGGTCATTAATTAGCATCATGAGTGGATTTGAAATGTCCCAATAACCCTCAGTTTCACCAGGGTAGATGATGAAGCCTCTAAACTTGGTATAAATATCTTAAATTATTATTTTCCTAATTAAAAAAGAAGCAGCTTATGAGGAGGGGAAAGATGGGTTCTGCTTGTTTAATTGATGAGAAAGTAAAATATTTGTTCTATGTATTTCTGAAGGAAGGAGAGAGACCTACTCCTGGTACTTTAATATGCCTTTGAATTAACCAGTTGCATAATTGAGAAGAATTCTAAGGATGTCTGTCCTGTGATCTTTCTCCTTCCCTCAAATGGACTCTGAGCCTCGGCCACATGGACTAAAATGCCTGAGTCTCATGGGAAGCGCTCAGTTTTGAAACTTGCCTTGAGATGAAGTCCAAGTCCAAGGTGGGCAGAATTGCAATCTGTTGGGCTTTAACATGTAAGTAAGGGGAGAATTTAATTGAAGAGACAAAAGTCTCTTCAAAAAGACCTTAGCTTGTTTAGGTCATTGTCCTATGAGCTCAGAGACCCTAGGTTCCAGCTGTGTTTCTCTATGAGCTCTGGCACCTTAATGAACCTCTCTGTTGCCATGGTTTTTCTCTGACAAATGATTTAATAAAGCTGTTCTACCTACTTTATGAAGAGAAATGAGGCATTTTTGAATGTGCTTTAAAAAATGGCTTTGCCAAGTGGTATTCATTAATTTGTGCTCTTGGGATTGACTCCTCTTGTCATGGGAACCATTCCTGATGGGCTTTCTTTTCCTGTCTTCTTTCTGTGCACCTCACTTCTGATCCTTTTTTTTTCTCTTTGAGATGTGGGTTTTATAGTATTGGCTAATTGGACATGGCTGATAAAACTGAAAAGCAGATGTTCTGACTTAACCATCACATGGCTTCTTAAACTGTTCCAACATCTGGAGGGAAAAGAAACTTGATCATTCTATTGGTGAACTAAACATTCAAGAAGGCTTGAGTATCTTCCATGAATAGTTGCTCTTAATCAAATTGAACACAAGCTTTGAGCCAATGGAATACATGCTGGATTCCAGAGGCTTTTCCACAAGGAATTCTTAGAAGTTATATTCTACTGTCCTGATAAGTGTGTAGGAGTCCTTTACTTAGCATTGTTGTGAGAACCTGTGTAGCAAGGTGGCTTTAACACCTCTTTGGCAAAGGAAATGACCCATTCTCTCTGAGAGGAATGGAAGAGCAGGAGCCTGAGGGCACAGACAGGGAATACAGGGAGAGGAGGGCTCAGAGATGTCCATTTGGAGAGTAACTAGACAGGAAGAGCACACACTCATCACCTAATGCAAGAATAAAGAGAATGACTTCTGCTCTTAGTGTAGGTGGGAAGCTAGGTGATGTTCTTCCAAAGCTAACTATTTCAGGGTGGGAGAACTAAGTTGCATGTTATATGCATCTTCAGTGTCTTCTCTTGGACCTCAAAGAGCACTGGGACTCCAAATGGCAGGTTGAGTTTCTTTGAAGAAGCTAGTAGATACATAGGACATTGAAATGCAAGTCAAAGGCTCAGATTATTTTGAGTTCTTACATAACTGGAGATGAAATCAATTTGAGGGGTAAAATGAGTTGGGCTTTAGTTTTTCCTGGGAAGATGTATTAGGTCACATCGTGGGCTCTGGTGGCTTAGCATCCTGGGAAGCCTCAGCACAGAGTGAGCCAGTCTGTGAGTTTGATTACTTGAATCAGGGTCCAAATTGAAGGGAAGACTCTTATGCTTTCTGGGAAAAATAATACACTTAAATTAACTTCTGACCTCTCCTTTTTATCAGCTTTGGGGAACCAGCTTCCCCTTGCTCAGGGCTCATTTTGATAGTTTGTAATCATGAATCTTTCATTTTTCCCCCTTCCTTTTTTTTTTTTTTAAGGATTTTGTTTATTTATTTGACAGAGACATAGTGAGAGAGGGACCATAAGCAGGGGGAGTGGGAGAGGGAGAAGCAGGCTCCCTGCTGAGCAGGGAGCCCGATGCAGGGCTGGATCCCAGGACCCTGGGATCATGCATGACCTAAGCTGAAGGTAGACGCTTAATGACTCAGCCACACAGGCATCCCTATTTTCCCCCTGCTTCTGACTTGCCATCTGGTTAGGGTTCCTAATCGTGCTTAGGCAAGGTCTCTGGGAGTCTTCCCACATATGCATGGAAATGACATTTGCCAGGTTTTGGTTTGCCCAGCTTAAGTGGTGATGGTTTTGCCCGCTTTTATTTGATCAGCAGTGTGAACTCCTGCAGATGGCAAATATAGGTTGTCTTCAGGAAATCTGTGTGTTGTGTGGGAAAGAACATGAACGAGCAAGGGGGTCCCTGACTCTTGCCCTCCATTCTCACATATACAATCTTACATGTATAACATCTTTGAGGAAGGATCATGATAATTGATGAGAATGATATGGATAATAATAGATGATCTTGGCACTGACATGTACTGATGTGACAACTCTGTGAATTGGGTGCTATCATTATCTCTAGGTCACAGGTGAAGAAACTAAGGCACAGATCATTGGAACTTATCCCCATGCTCACTCAGCTGGTACATGGCTGGGCGGGGGTTTCCAACCAAGCTGAAGGAAATGTTGAGGCTGTCCTAGTCACCAAGATCTATCTAGATAAGTCACTGGAAGGGTATAATGAATCAGTTCTTCTCTTATCTACGCAAAGGGTAGCATCTGTTGTCCTGGGATACCTTGCATCTACTAATTTAGCCTCCCATTGAGTTTTGGGTTTGTAAGCATGATCCCTTGTTCGAATAAATTCTTCCCATTATACTTGATGGAGAGTGCTATGCCATGATGTTAATTCAGGGAAAGACACCAAAATTACCTTTCCTGAATTCCCTTTGGTACGGCATCCTTGATATCTTTACTTCAAAGCCCAGCCCTATAATTTTTTATGGCATTTTATTATATATTACTTATACACCAAACTTCTTATATTTAAGTTATATATTCTGATACATTTAGACATAGGCATAGACCCATGAAGCTAGCACAGTAATCCAAGAAAATGAAAATATCGTATCCTCAGAATTGCCACACACCCTTGAATCCCAGTACTTAACCCCTTTCCTGAACAACACGATCTACTGCTTATCTCCAGATTGGATTCCGTATTCTAGAGTATTTTATAAATGGAATCATACTGTATGCATTCTCTTCTCCTGCTTCTTTTGCCCATACCCAGCATGATTATTTGGGCTCCATCCGTGCTGTTTTGTGTAAGAATAGCTCTTCCCTACTGCTAAAATTTTATCATTTCATGATTCTGCCACGGTTGGCTTATCCATTCACTTACTGATGGACATAGGCCTTGTTTACTGGCTTTTTTCCCCCTATTACAAATAAAACCGTTATGAGTATTCATGAATGAGATTTTGGTCTAGTTTTATAGAGGCAACATAGACAAAGTTGTAGTATATTTAAAGTGTACAATGTGATGATATGATATATGTGTATGTTTCAGAAAATTTTCACAATCAAGTTATTAACACATCTCATAGTTACCTTTCTTTTTTTTTTTCCTTTGTGAAAACACTTATGATCTACTTAGGAAATTGGAAGTATACAGTACGCTATTATTACTCTATTCACCATGCTATACATTTGTTCCTCAGAACTTGCTCATTTAGGAGCTGAAAATTTGTACCATTTTACCAACCTCTACCCATTTCTCCCACTCCCAGCCCCTGGCAACCACCATTCTACTCTGTTCGTGGGAGTTCAACTTTTTTTTTTTCCCCAGGAATCCACATATAAGAGATATTATGCAGTATTTCTCTTTCTCTGATTTATTTCATTTACCATGATGCCTTCCAGTTTTATTCATGTTGTCAAACAGCAGGATTTCATTCTTTTTTAAGGCTAAATAATATTTCATCGTATACAGACCACATTTCCCTTATCCAGTCATCTCTTGATAGCCCCTTATGTTGTTATGTATCTTGGCTCCTGTGAATAATGCTGCAATGAAAACAGGAGTGCAGATACTTCTTCAAGATGGTGATTTCATTTCCTTTGGATATATATGCAGAAATGGGATTGCTCGATCATATGGTAGTTGTATTTTTAAATTTTTTGACGAACCTCCATCCTGTTTTCCATAGTGGCTGCATCAATTTATATTCCCACCCACAGTGTACAAGGATTCTCTTTTCTCCATTACCTTGCCAGCATTTGTTAACCTCTTGTCTTTTTGTTAGTAGACGTCTTAACTGGTGTGAAGTTAATGGTTTTGCATTTCCTTGATGATTTGTGATGTTAAACACGTTTTTTATATCTATTAGTCATATGCATGTCTTTTTTGGAAAAATACCTGTTCAATTCCTTTGGTCATTTTTTAGTTGGGTTATTCGTTTTGGGTTTTTTATTTTGTTTCGCTACTGAGTTGTATGAGTTCCTTATATATTTTGGATATTGACCCCTTATCAGATACATAGCTTGTAAATATTTTCTCCCATTCTGTGGGTTGTGTTTTTATGTTGTCAGTTGTTTCTTTTACTGTACAAAAACTTTTTAGTTTAATATACTCCTACTTATTTGTACTTTTATGGCCTTTGCTTTTGTGTCAAGTCCAAAGACCATTGCTAAGATCAGTGTCAAGTAGCTTACTTCCTGTGTTTTCTTCTAAAAGTTTTAGGTTTCCATGTTTTAGATTTTATTCTATTTTGAGTTGATTTTTGTGTATGGTGTGAGATAGGGGTCCAGCTTTGTTCTTTTGCATGTGGTTGTCCAGTTTTCCTCATACCATGTATTGAAGAGACTATCTTTTCCTCCTTGTGTGTTCTCAGCATCTTCATTGTTAATTAATTGACCAACTATATATGAGTTAATGTCTGGGCTCTCCTGTTGAGTTATGCCACTACCCTATTATTTTGATTACTATAGCTTTGTAATATAGCTTGAAATCAGGTAATGTGATACCTCTGGTTTTGCTTTTTTTGTTGTTTATGCTTCCTTAAGCTATTCAGGGTCTTTTGTGGTCCATAAGAATTTTAGGATTGTTTTTCCTTTTTCTGTGAAAAATACCAGTTGAATTTTGATAGAGATTGCATTGAATTAATATATCACTTTGGGTAGTATGGACATTTTCACACCACCCTTCTAATCCATGAATAGAATATCTTTTCATTTGTTGGTGTTTCCTTCAATTTCTCTCATCAGTATCTTATAGGATCAGTGTACAGGCTCTTTCACTTCCTTGGTTAAATTGATTTCTAAGTATTTTCTTTTTGATGCTACTGTAAGTGGTTTTGTTAATTTTTTTTCATATAGTTGTTACTTTATAAAAAGACAATTGGTTTTTGCGTGTTGATTTCATATAGTGCAACTTTGCTGAATTCATTTCTCAGTTCCAACCATTTTTGATGGAGAATTTAGTTTTTCTTTCCATATATGATTATGTCACCTGCAAATAGAGACAGTTTTACTTTTTGCTTTCTGATTTGGATGCCCAAGTGTTCTTTCTCTTGCCCAATTACTTTGAATAGGACTTCCCCTACTATGTTGAAAACAAGTGGCGAGAGTAGGCACCATGGTCTTTTTGCTGATCTTAAAGGGCTTTCAGCTCTTTGCCATTATGTATGTTGTCACCATATATGGCTTTGATTATGTTGAAGTGTACCTCTTCTATACCTAATATGTTGAAAGTTTTTGTCATGAAATTATGTCAGATTTTATCAAGTGCTTTCTCTGCCTCTTTTGGGTTAATTGCACCACTTTTATCCTTCATTCTGTTAGTGTGGTGTATCATGATTACAGATTTGTGTATGTTGAACCATCCTTGCATCCAAAGAATAAATCCCACTTGTTCATGTTTTATGATCCTTTTACTGTCCCATTTAATGATCCACTTAGGGTTCTGTTTTTGAGTCTCTGAACAAAGATAATTCACAGAAATCTTGCCAGATACCAACTGTTTTATTTTATTATCCTTTGGGCTTATAATAATTTCAGAGGTTTCTTCCCCCCAAGAAGTTGTCCCACTGTATAGTGGCATCACCGATGTTGTTTTCTCTACTTTAAAGATCACAGGTGATCTCAATGGTCTAAAATCAATGAAACTGGGGCTCCTGGGTGGCTCAGTTGGTTAAACATCTGCCTTCAGCTCAAGTCATGATCCCAGCGTCCTGGGATTGAGACCTGCATCAGGCTCCCTGCTCAGCAGGGAGCTGCTTCTCCTTCTCCCACTCGCCCTGCTTGTGTTCCCTCTCTCACTGTCTCTCTCTGTCAAATAAATACATAAAGTCAGTGAAACTGAAATAAGTTCTTTTTAAAATTATGCTAGTCACCATAAGTACATCATTAGTTTTTGATGTAGTGTTCCACGATTCATTGTGTGTATATAACACCCAGGGCTCCATACAATCCATGCTCACCTTAACTTCTTTAGCTCTTAAAGTTAGAACAAGAGTCATGGAAAGGGAGAGGGGAAAAAAGAAGACATGCTGATGGAACAGGAAGACAGTAATTTATCAGAGATCCTGTTATTTATTCATGTCCTGTTTCCAAAAAGAATACATTGGACCATGGAAGTGGAGCTTAGGAGAAGGAGCCAGTTCAGGGACCTGAAGCAGGGGTGGCTAGAGAGGTAGGACAAAAGCCAGGAGAGTGTGGCTTCATGGATGCCCAGAGAAGATGATTCATGGGGGAAAAAGTGAGCGAAAGTCAAAGATTGTAGAAATTTGAGTGAACAAAGGACAGAAATGATCACTGTGTTCTGGCACATGGAGAGAGTTTGTATTGTGTTGTCTCAGGTGCCATGATGGAGGGTAGAAGCATGACTCGGGAGGATTGAATAGAGAACAGAGGAGGAGGTGGAGGAGACGTAACTACTGGCAGTTCTTTGGAGAAGCTTCATGGCAATGCTCTTGGGAGAGTGTTGAGTGGCTACAGTAGGACCAGTTGCCTTGCCCTCTAGTGACCTCACTCTGCTAGGGGTCACATCAGCTGTAGTCTATAGTCTCAAAAAGTAGATGAGTGTCTCTTTCTCCAGCTGGGTACAGCAAATGAGCGGGGATTGACAAGGTTTTCCAGTTCTACTGACTCCTGGAGATTATAGGAAGTATTAAAGTTTGTGATTATTCTTTGTCCAGTGAAACCCACCCAGTCTTTTGCAGATAGTTAGCCCCTCATGGTGTAGTTGTAGCAGGTAAGGAAAAACATAACAGGGGTTCTTAGTCTGATGTTTATCTTTACTAAATAATTGTTTTATTTTTATTTTTTTTAAAGAAAAGCAGGATTGATTTAATTAATTAATTAATGAAACACAATATCCACAACAGAATCATCACACTGTAGGATTGTGGAATAATTTCTCATTTTCATTATATAAGCAGTTTGATGCCAAACTAAAAACACTCCTTTTTTCAGGGGAAAGCATTTCAGGGCCAAATGGTAGAATCACTTGCATTTTCTTTATTGTCTGCCCTGAACATCATTTTTTTTTTTCCTTCTTATTTTTTTTTTTAACAGTGATAAGATTCTGGTCAAATTTATTTCTGGTCAGTTTTGGTGTCCTGTAATACAATATTGCTTGAAAACCTTTTGAGTATTTATCTTCTATCTCAAAAAGGAGAGGATTTTAAGAAGGCTTTTGATTTCTTTGAGAGCTGGAAAGATGTGTCTGTGATACCAGATGATCCAAGGAGGAGGTTACAGAAAGGCAGAAGCAGGGACCCCCAGAGGCTTTCAGATCACTCTGACCTGTTAACACATCAGGGAGAAGGTCATCCACCTCCCCGCCCCATCCCCCCACCCCGCCCCGAGAAGAGAGCAGTGTTACACTTGAATTATAAATTTTGGTGTTGCATAACATTGTAGACAAAAAAAAAAACAACAACTTCCTTTTGACTAAATAATTATCTCTTTATGATTTTCAGATTTTATTTCAAGGAAAAATGATAGGCAAAAACTACTCCTGGATTTGCTTTCTATAACTACAATATTGTTGACCCTAGTGTTTATCTTGGGTTCTGTTGTAATCCCTACCTCTCTTATGTCAAAACTAATGTGGTTTGTATGGGAATATCATGGTTTATTTCTATTTTAAATTCTGTATTTATCTCCCCTAATAGTCCATTTTATTGATACCATTCCCTTTGTTAACATTTCCTGGGTACTTTCCATTTTATTTTGCATTGGGCTCCACACCGGGCATGGAGCTTACAAGAAAGAAAGAAGGAAAGGAAGAAAGAAAAGGAAAGAAAAGAAAAGGTGAATAAAGCTGTAGAGACCAATATGCAAAAGTAAAAAGTTTTCATTAAAAAACCAAATTTTAGAAATCCAGGAATGCATGATCTCTAACTACTCTAAATAATTCTTTATTATTTATCTGGTACTAAAGATTTTCCTTCTTCTTGGCTAAAATGTTAAGAACTAGTAACTATTATTCAATACAGTATCTTGTAATGTTCAGCTCTTAAACACATTTTGTTACTGAGCAAGATATTTTTGAAAGCTGACTTCTCTTGTTTTCTCCTGACTGACTTTTAAGTTCTTAATTGCAATATGTGTTTTGTCTCACAGTGATTCTCAATAGCACACTCTTTTAAAAATGAGCTACTTTTTCTCTGCAAAGAGCAAAACTTTAAAATACACACTTGGAAATGTTCAAATTAGAAAGAATAGAATCATGAACTTGCTTAATACTTTGGTTTTTAGTTTGCTTAATACTTGGTTTCATCTCCTTCCAAGACTGTGCCCTATTGGTGGTCTTTATCCATCCTTTGTTTTCTTTTGCTGACATTTTTTAAAAAAGTTTTAAAAAATATATTTATTTATTTATTTTAGAGAAAGCATGAACAGGAGGGGCAGAGAGAGAGAGAGAGAGAGAGAGAATCTCAAGTAGGCTCCCCACTGAGCGTGGCATCCGATGTGGGCCTCTGTCTTAGGACTCTGAGATCAGGGCCTGAGTCAAAACCAAGAGCTGGACCTTAACTGACTGAGCCACCCAGGCGTCCCCCTTTGCTGTAGTATTTAAAAGCAAACTTCACACAGTATGTTGTTGCATTTTTATACACCTCAATATCCTCTAAAAAACATTAGCCATAACATAACCACAGTGTCATTATCATGCCTATGATTTCTTATTACAATGTGATCCCTCTTTCATAATCAGATTTCTTCCAGTTACCACTCAAGGTCATTTTATTGTTGGTTTGGTTGGATCAGGACCCAAACAGGATCCACACAGTAATTTGGTTGTTGCTTTTCCTAAATCTCTCTTAATCTGGAGTGGTTCTCCTTTTTCCTTTTTCCTTTCTCCAGGTGGCTCTTTGCAAGAACTAAGTGTGTTTTTCCGAATGTTTTCCCTTTGGATTTGTCTGTTTGCCTCTTTGTGGTGGTGTTTAACTTGCTCTTCTATTCGTCTCTTTCCAGTAAATGAGAGATGCGTTCAGGCTTGATTTTTTTTTTCCCCCTGGTTCACCCATTTTGTCAAGAACACTTAACAGGAGGGGCTATGTGCTTCATGTTGATCCCCTTGTGAGGCACACAGTGCCTGGTTTTCTCATTTCTCAGGATGCTAAGTTTGATCCCTGGTCCCTTCATTTGTAGTGCTGTCATCCTCTTATCTGCATGACCTTACCCATTGGTGACTATTGCATGGGATTGCAAAATGGTCATTTCCTAGTACTGTTTTTCCTTCCACACCAGTTAGCTTAAATTCTTTGGTAAAGAATAACGTTTCCCTTGTTAAACAGTCTATAGGATTACCCTAACATGTATTCATTCCAGAAAGGTGGAATAAATATTTAATTCTTTTTTTTTTCTTTTTAAAACTGCTCCTTTAGCCTGGTGGTCCATTTGCTGCTAACAATTTCCCTGCAGAATCAGCAGCTGGCTGTCAGGCAAAGTAACCAACCAATTTCCCTGCGTCTGCTAGACCTAGCCAGTGAACACTTGATTAGAACATTGCCAGGGAGTTCCTGAGACTTTGAGATTAAGAGCAGCCCTTTCTGGAAAATGTTTCCAAAATTATACTCCAGAACACATTGAAAAACTGAAAATATTTGCAGATTGTGAAGCCACCGATTGAAGATGTGTTTTCATAGCATGCTGACCATGCCACACGAAGTGTCACAACCTTCCTGCATCCACAGCTTGAAAACCACAGATTTACTTCTTATTGGATTGATGTTCTTTCCCACCAACGGTGATGTCAGACGATAGACTGGTCTGTCTGGCCTCTCAGTTTAAGTACCAGAACTTGCCTGTTTTTAAGAGACAGAAACTCAAATTCTAGGTAACACAGGGGAAATTCACTGGAAAGGCTATGGGGGTAGCTCACAGGAGTGAAGGGCAAGTTACAGAATGTTTAGCTGCTCTAGGGATTTTAAGGACTTCGTTTGGACTTGAATGTCTCAAACACTGTCTCTTCTTAACTGATTGACAGATTTGTTCTCTTGAACACTTCCATGTGGTGGTGGCCATGGCAACAAGCCACACAAGAAGTGTTTTTTTTTTTAACTTATTTTATTTAAATTCAGTTAGTTAACACACAGTGTATCATTAGTTTCAAATGCAGATTTCATTTATTCATCCTTTGCATGTAAAACCTAATGCGCAGTACATCACATGCCCTCCTTAATGCTCATCAGCCAGTTTCCCCACCCCCCCCCCCACCAACCTCCCCTCTAGCAATCCTCAGTTTGTCTCCTATGGTTGAGAGTCTCTTATGGTTTGTCTCCCTCTCTGATTTCAAATTGTTTTATTTTTCCCTCCTTTCCCTTATCCTCCTCTGTTTTGTTTCTTAAATTCCACATATGAGTGAAACCATATGATAATTGTCTTTCTCTAATTGACTTATTTCACTCAGCATAATACCCTCCAGTTCCATCCATGACATTGTAAATGGTAAGATTTCATCCTCATTGCTGAGTAATATTCCTGTGTGTGTGTGTGTGTGTGTGTGTGAGTGTGTATAGTACATCGTCTTTATCCATTCATCTGTTGATGGATGTCTGGGCTCTTTCCATATTGTGGACACTGCTGCTATAAACATTGGGGTGCACATGCCTTTTCAGATGACCACATAAGCGTCTTTGGTGTAAACACCTTGTAGTGTAATTGCTGGGTTATAGGGTAGCTCCATTTTTAACTTCTTGAGGAACCTCCATACTGTTTTCCGCAGTGGCTGCACCAGCCTGCATTCCCACCAACAGTGTAGGAGGGATCCCCTTTCTCCATGTCCTCACCAACATCTGTCGTTTCCTGATTTGTTAATTTTAGCCATTCTGATTGGTGTGAGATGGTATCTCATTGTGGTTTTGATTTGTATTTTCCTGATGCTGAGTGATGTTGAGCACTTTTTCATGTGTCTGTTGGCCATTTGTATGTCTTCTTTGGAGAAATGTCTGTTCATGTATTCTGCCCATTTCCTGACTGAATTATTTGTTTTTTGGGTTTTGAGTTTGATAAGTTTTTTTTATATATCTTGGGTACTAATCCTTTATCTGATATGTCATTTGTAAATATCTTCTCCCATTCTGTAGGTTGTCCTTTAGTTTCGTTGACTATTTCCTTTCCTGTGTGAAAGCTTTTTATCTTGATGAAGACCCTGTAGTGCATTTTTGCTTTTGTTTCCCTTGCCATTGGAGACGTGTCCAGCAAGACTTTGCTACAGCTGAGGTTGAAGAGGTTGCTGCCTGTGTTCTCCTCTAGGATTCTGATGGATTCTTATCTCACATTGAGGTCTTTCATCTATTTTGAGTTTATCTTTGTGTATTGTATAAGAAGATGGTCCAGTTTCATTTTTCTACATGTAGCTGTCCAATTTTCCCAACACTATTTGTTGAAGAGATTGTCTTTTTTTAAACATCAAGACCCTGCTTGGACTATCCTGAGACATGTGCTCACCTCTAGGCCAATTACTGTCTCTAGGAGAAGTGGATGCTCTGATTGGTCTACTCTGGGTCAACTGTCCATCTCGTGCATATATGAGAGGAGAGAACAATGATGGCACCCACCATTCTAGATGAGAAGTGTAAATCTCCAGCTTCCAAAATAGTATTTCCATATAGCAGATGCTTATCAAAATTTTGTGGAAGAATCATTGAGACTCAAGAAAGACCGACCGCTTTCATGTAATACATTATGTTTGTAGAAGGAATCTGTTTGACACAACATATTCCATAGAGTCACACTGACTTGTATTTGCTCTTTGGGTTATTGGATCCTCAACACATAATACTTAAACTTGCTGTGGTTTTGTTTTTCTTTGAAAAACACTCTGTTCCAGCCCTCACAGTGTCTCAAAGGTAACGTTAAATTCTCACATTTAAGCCTTTAAAGTGACATAATTAATTTCTCTAGTACGAAAACAGTGGGCTATCAGAACCTATAAACCTCAGCGTGTTTCAACACGTATTTGAGTGTTGAGTCCTTTCCTTTTGGTCATGGTACCTGGACACTTTCTTGTGCTTCAATGTGAGAGATAGTGTATACATGAAGATGAAGCCAAACAAAACCTTTTCTTTTTAACTGTCTTCATCCATTCTTTTTTATTCCAACAAATAGAAAAGGTTTTATTTTTCAGTCGTAAAAATGACCACAAAGCTGTCATCATCATTGTTTCCTGAGCTTGTGGGTAACTCAACTTAAACTGATAATTATAACTCCCTGCTACCCAATGTGACAGACCTCACCTCATTTTTATCTAATAAGATATTATGACCCTAAATTCATTTTTTTATATGTGGATTAATTCAGGTAACTTAAAATCATGGGACTCTCTAGGAAGAAACAGTGCTTTTCATTAGGAAGCAGAAATGTGTAATGTTTTCCTATCATTTCCTGAACTAATGAAATCTTGGTGCAACCGGATGCAATATTCTATTTATTAGTAAACATATCATAAAAGTATTTCAGATAAAGCTTGGGGCCTATTGGTCGTGAATAATTGCTCTTCAATTTTTTCAAGTTCTTCAATTTTACTAGGACTCCGCACCATCACTGTAAAAAAAAGATTCTGGAATCATCGAAAACCATTAAGTAAATACTCAAATGCCTTTAATAGTTCATCACCTCAACTATTGTTGGTGTGCAATGTCAAAGGGAATTTCACATTTACAAGGCAACGAAGTGT
This sequence comes from Mellivora capensis, assembly GCA_004024625.1. Lineage (NCBI taxonomy): Eukaryota > Metazoa > Chordata > Mammalia > Carnivora > Mustelidae > Mellivora > Mellivora capensis. The sequence continues at coordinate 45,842 of PISX010012911.1, forward strand.
TGAATTTATTGTCCCCTCTCTCCACTCATGGTAGATGTTCATCGAGTTGATAATGAAATCTGTAGCAACATCACGTTGTTTTGATGGCTTTAGATGATGTTCTGTACACCAGCTTGGAAGCCAATCAGTAGTTGAATTTGGAAGCCAATCAGTAGTTCATTTAACTTGTGCTCACGCCATCTGCTTACCTGCATCACTCCGCCAGCCAGCCTGCTTCTTTTCTCCTAGAGTCTACAGAGATGATTAACCTGGATGAAGATTCCTGGCAGCCTCAGTTGACTTCCTGAATCTTCTACACCATCCAGAATTCCCTGGTGGAGGCTGGCAGGATATTTGGAAAAGCAAAGAGGCATTTTTTGGCTCAGGAGACAGTAGACATAAATGTCAGCTGGTGAACCATCACTGAGGAGAATGACTTCAGGGTTCAAGGCTTGTTGGAAATAAATTTCAAGTCACCAGCTAACTATAATATAAAACCACCAAGAAGGGAAATATTCTGGGCTGCTCCATCTCCTATGTTTATTTTGTAGCAACAGGAATAGTGTAGTTCAATTAAGTATAATGTGCCAAAAAATTGTTTTCAAAGTCACTTGGAGGGTAAGATAAGTAATTACTTTCTTCCTTCCTGACCTATAGCAAAGATAAGTTGGCCCTAGAAGTTTGATTCCATTGGATGATAGGGGCTATGCTTTTTAAATCGCCTTGGGATATCATTGAATGAAGATCCATTATATAGGGTTAGCCAGGGCAGCAGCCTGGGTGACATCTAATCTTCTCTGAGTGAACCACAGAGTGTCTGGCCTTCGATTTGTACCATGAATATGAGTCATGGCTCTTCCCTATCATTATCCCCCATGTATGTAGTTTCAGTCATCATGTCCATTTGACCTTTTGATGGCACAACTGCCGGGAACTGCCCATTTGTCCAAGTTAGAAGCAAGGAAGAGTATGAAAACTGATTATGGAATTCAGGCCTATAAGTCAGAGGTGAGAAGTTCCTTATTTCAACAGCCCTCAGGCAGCAGAACTTTCTCTTGCCCTGTTGTCAGGCTGGTGCTGCACACAGATCCGTCACTGGGACATCAGTCAGATGTTTCCTTGTATACAGTCCAATGGCATCTTCTTTCATTGGGCGTCTGGATATCTTTATTGGTAACTGGCAAGGGAATATTTTTCTGAGGAAAGTTCTCCATATTAATAACAAAGAAGGAAAATAAGAAAGACAGATCTAAGACTACTGCATGTCAACACAGGGGAGTGGTTTTATGGTAAGAGTCTGGACACTTCAGATGAAGGCATCCCATGGACATGATGAGTTCTCTCCTTCAGATTCACTTGTGTATGGTTAATTGACATTTCTTGGCACCACTGCTCTGGGCTGACTTTTTTCAAAATTGTGAAGTTGGTCATGCATGTTTTTCATGCCTTCCAGCTTCCCTTTTTGAGCATAGTGTTTGTCTTTCTGACCCCCTCACAACAGCACTCCTCAGGGCATTCTCCTTGGGGCTGCTTCTTTCACTGCAGCCCCAATCTTCCTCTCTCCTATACATTGTGGTAAAAGCACTACTGCTATTATAAGCTTACTTAACATTTGCCGAAATGTTAGAGATAAAGGGTTATTGATTATGTTCTTTTTTTTTTAACAGAGGATTCCAAAGTATCTGTGATACTGACACCATGAAAGGGCCCATAAACAGTGGATATCACAGTCCAAAATAACTCCAAATTGATGTCTGTTGAAGTAATTAACTATATTCCCTTGTTCCTTAGAGGGTGTTCCACTGATCAGTGGTTGACATCACCTGGGAGCTTACTAAAAAAGAAGGCTCTAAGGCTCCTCCTCCTCCTTCTTCCTCTTCTTCTTCTTATTTTTTTTTAAAGCAATCAGGGAGTTCTTTCAAAGTTGGCCAAATTTGTGCCTGCAGGTGAACCCAGGCACAGTTCGAACAACTAATTACCCCCGATATTCTTAATTTGCTGGGTATTGGAAAAATCCGAAGTCTAACTTTTCAGCAGTATGAAGTAGCCTGGGACCAAATGACAGAGAATTCCCAGTATGCTTGGAATCCAACTGTATAGTCGCAGTCTTCTGGATTTCTACCAAATGGGACAAATACACTTCTCAGTCCACACGCAACTCTAATTAACAAATCACTGCACTGTTTGCATAGATGAGCTGTTAAGGTCCAGGAATAAGTACACTCAGGATCCTGGTGTTTTCATAGTTACATGTGGCAACATTAAAAGCTGAATCTCTGTTCTAATGAACTTTTACATCTGTTGTGTGAATGATGGATCAAGTATCAGGTATGAGAGTAGGATCTGATCGTTGGTGTCAAAGCTCATATATATTTAAGAACCTTCACCATGTCAACCTGAAATGTTACCAGTTCTCTTGTTAAGGAGATACCCCTTCAGGGAAAGGCAACCTAAAGGGTCAGATTAAACCTTCCAGAGACACAGGTGAGGGTAGAGGTGGGCAGAGTTATGTCAGAGTATACTGCGAAGTGAAAAGAGAGCTAGCGGTTGGTCATGATCAATGTTAAGAGTATCTGTAGGTGATGTCTCAAGGACAGGAACAACAATAAGAAATAAACAGAATGTAGAGTCTGTGGCTGTTGAAGTTTGTCGGGACATAATGTTGCATGTTTCTGAGAACTGCCTCCCAGTATACATGCCTTTGCTCTTTCCTCTTGGTGTAGTTTCATACGTGAAAGAATTTCTCTGAAGTGGTTTAAAAAAATAATAGTATTCTAGGGACGCCTGGGTGGCTCAGTTGGTTAAGCGGCTGCCTTCGGCTCAGGTCAGGATCCCAGTGTCCTGGGATCGAGTCCCACATCAGGCTCCTTGCTCGGCAGGGAGCCTGCTTCTCCCTCTGCCTCTGCCTGCCACTCTGTCTGCCTGTGCTTGCTCTCTCTCTCTCTCTGACAAATAAATAAAATCTTAAAAAAAAAAATTAAAAAAAAAATAATAGTATTCTAGAACCTGGGAAAATCCTTCAGGTTTCCTAGATTTCTTTAATATTTTAAAACCTCACCTGAAAAGCAGCAAGGCCCTGGTCTAACCCACAGATGAGACGTGAGGGCTGGCACTTGCCACTGCCTTGTGAAGTGTGTAGGAAAGTAGGAGCTTGTGATCAAATAGAATAAGTAACTGGGATGATTCCATACAGCTCCGGGGAGTTAATGCTGTTGCCTTCTCTCTAGGCCCTCTTGCCAAAACCCTGCTGCTTTACTTCTCAACTAAAAATAACAATCCTCTGTCCTACTTTTTGGTTATTAACATTTCTTAATTTGTAAGGACTTTCCTCATTTTATGGCATTTTCTAAAAGCTTTATTTCCCTGGGTTTTTGCTACTGTGTATCTAAATGAATTACAGTGAAAGCTGCCTTGTTTAATACCTGGCAGTCTGCAAAATGTCAACATTTTGAATGTTCATCTTCCATAGTGCCTGGGTGGACTAAAACCAATTCTGTTGGAAAAAAGAATCTAGACCAGAGTCAAGTTGATTCTGTGAAGATTAGAGAAGGCACAAATAAAATAAATAAAATAAATAAAATATTCTGTCCCCAAACTTCTCCAGGTAATGTTAGTATCACTAGGTTTAATGTTGAAGAATGAGAACATTACAGTTGGGCACAATGTAAGCTGACTTTTAGTTATCTATTTTTACTATTTGGACAATCTTGACAAATACGTAAAGATCTTGTAAAAGTAACACACGTCCATGTGTGAAAACTCAGAACATGCAGAATATATAAAACAGGAAAGCCATGAGTCATGATCATTTGTTCGATAGGAAGCATTTAAAATATATTACGAATGTTTGTAACCCCGATTTGGCTTTTCTTCATACATTGTATTCAGTTACTTACTACAGGGAGGTGTAATGACGTGGCAACAGCCTGGCCCCTGCTGACTTGGAGTAGCACTGGATGTGGCCAATGCTTTATTCCAAGGAAACACAAGGAGGTAGCAGGTTTTAGAGCAGAGTTCTGCTCTATGAACAAGCAAACCATGCTGACTAGAGACTAGATTTGAGTTGGTAAAACCAGTGACTTTTCCCGATACCTGTATTTAGTGTGGCCATGGGTAACCTGCATCTATTACCTCTCTTCCCTTGACCCCAAAACTACCCTGGACCTTATTCTCCCTCTGCATCTCCACTGACTCTTCTACCTCCACTCTCTGCTTATTGAGGTTCCTTCCTAGGTTCAGATTTTAGCCCTCTTTTTCCTGCATGCTTCATCTAGATGACAGCCATCTGTTCTTTCTGTTTCAGCTGTCACCTCTGTGTGGTGAGTTCTAAATGAATGTAGCCAGACAAGACCCACTGGTTTTAAACCACCCATGTATCTTTGCCACTGATACTTAGCCAGGCTGCTCCTCATGGGAGGCTCTGGATTGGGCACTGTGTGTGGCTAGGAGATAGGCAGTGTGCCTTTTTGTCTTGGAGAAGATGTTCTAGAAGGACTAGACAGACCACATCCAAGTGATCAAATAATCCTATAACTTAAGATGGCGGCAAATGTTTTTGAAGATTAATAAAGCTGAGCGATCCAAGGAAAAGAAATGGGGTAGCATTTACTGTGTTGATAAGATGGTCATGAAAATCTTGCTACAAAGGTGACATTGGAGCTGAGACTTGTCAGAAGAGGCTGGCCATGTGAAAATCCTTGAGACACTCATGAAACAACAATGAAGACAAAGCAAGTGCAGAGGTCCCAAATGACAAAGGTCACTGGATGTTCCTTTCAACTGAAAGGAAATGCATTACAGACTTAAGAGCAAAAATAGTTAATTCCAATTACAGTAATTCCCAGGACAGAGATGTATGGAAAAATATGAGAGCATCCTATGAGGGAATCTCATGTTAATAACACGCTCTAAAACTTTTATAATATCAGTATGTATTACCTTATAACATTATTTTTAAGGTTTACAGTGGTATTCTATTTTATGATTATGCCATATTATGTTTAACCAATAGCCTTTTTATAAATTGAATTCCACAGAATCATTCTTTTTAATTACAGGAATCCCCAGTGTCTCAAAAGAAAATTATAACCACCAGGCAAATGTGTATAAAGCAGCATAGAGATGTTGGCAGTGAGCCAATGTGGGTGGGAAATCACCAGCCAGGGGAGCTTTGCTCCTCCTCCTTTGGTTCTGTGATTGTTCCAGGGGTCTTAGTTCTGTTGTTCCACCCATACTGTAAGTTTATTTTTTTATTTTATTTTTTATTAACATATAATGTATTACTTGCCCCAGGGGTACAGGTCTGTGAATCATCAGGCTTACACACTTCACAGCACTCACCATAGCACTACACTTCCCAATGTCCATAACCCAGTCACCGTATCCCTTTCCCCTCCCAGCAACCCTTAGTTCGTTTCATGAGATTAAGAGTGTCTTATGGTTTGTCTCCCTCCAGATCCCATCTTGTTTCATTTTGTCCTTCCCTATGCCCTGCAAACCCCCACCCTGCCTCTCAAATTCCTTATATCAGAGAGATCATATGATAACTGTCTTTCTCTGATTGACTTATTTCGCTCAGCATAATACCCTCTAGGTCCATCCACATCATTGCAAATGGTGAGATTTCATTTCTTTTGATGGCTGCATAGCATTCCATTGTGTGTGTGTGTGTGTGTGTGTGTGTGTGTGTGTGTGTGTTTATTACATCTTCTTTATCCATTCACCTGTTGATGGGCATCTAGTTTCTTTCCATAGTTTGGCTATTGTGGACATTGACATTGTTGCTATAAACATTTGGGTGCACGTGCCCCTTCAGACCACTACATTTGTATCTTTAGGGTAAATACCCAATAGTGCGATCACTGGGTTGTAGGGTAGCTCTATTTTAAACTTTTTGAGGAACCTTCATACTGTTTTCCAGAGCGGTTGCACCAGCTTGCATTCCCACCAACAGTGTAGGATGGTTCCCCTTTCTCTGCATCCTCGCCAACATCTGTTGTTACCTGACTTGTTAATTTTAGCCATTCTGACTGGTGTGAGGTGGTATCTCATTGTGGTTTTGATTTGTATTTCCCTGATGCTGAGTGATGTGGAGCACTTTTTCATGTGTCTGTTGGCCATCTGGATGTCTTCTTTGCAGAAATGTCTGTTCATGTCCTCTGCCCATTTATTGATTGGATTATTTGTTCTTTGGGTGAGTTTGATAAGTTCTTTATAGATTTTGGATACTAGCCCTTTATCTGATATGTCATTTGATATCTGATATCTTCTTCATCTGATATCTGATATCTTCTTCCATTCTGTCAGTTGTCTTTTGGTTTTGTTGACTATTTCCTTTGGTGTGAAAAAGTTTTTGATCTTGATGAAGTCCCAATATTTAATTTTTTCCCTTGCTTCCCTTGCCTTTGGTGATGTTTCTAGGAAGAAATTGGTGCAGCTGAGGTTGAAGAGGTTGCTGCCTGTGTTCTCCTCAAGGATATTGATGGATGTCTGCCTCACATTGAGGTCTTTTATCCATTTTGAGGCTATTTTTGTGGGTGGTGTAATGAAATGGTTCAGTTTTATTCTTCTGCATCTGGCTGTCCAGTATTCCCAATACCATTTGTTGAAGAGACTGTCTTTTTTCAATTGGGCATTTTTTTTCTGTTTTGTCAAAGATTAGTTGACCATAGAGTTGAGGGTCTATCCCTGGGCTCTCTATTTTGTTCCATTGATCTATGTGTCTGTTTTTCTACCAGTCCCATACCGTCTTGATGATTACAGGTTTGTAATCGAGCTTGAAGTCTGGAATTGTGATCTGCCAACTTTGGCTTTCTTTTTCAACATTCCTGTGGTTTTTTTCTTTTTTTTTCTGGTTCCATATAAATTTTAGTATTATTTGTTCCATTTCTTTGAAAAACATTGATGGTATTTTGATAGGGATTGTGTTAAATGTGTAGATTGCTTTAGGTAGCATAGACATTTTCACAGTATTTGTTCTTCTAATCCATGATCATGGAATGTTTTTCCATTTCTTTGTGTCTTCCTCAATTTCTTTCATGAATAATTTATAGTTTTCTGAGTACAGATTCTTTGCCTCTTTGGTTGGGTTTATTCCTAGGTATCTTATGGTTTGGGGTGCAGTTGTAAATGGGATTGACTCCTTAATTTCTCCTTCTTCTATCCTGCTGTTGGTGTATAGAAATGCAACTGATTTCTGTGCATTGATTTTATATCCTGACACTTTACTGAATTCCTATATGATTTCTAGCAGTTTTGGAGTGGAGTCTTTTGGAGTCTTTTTCCATGTAAAGTATCAAATCATCTGCAAAGAGTGAGAGTTTCACTTCTTCTTTGCTCATTCAGATGCCTTTTATTTCTTTTTGTTTTCTGATTGCTGAGGCTAGGACTTCTAGTACTATGTTGAATAGCAGTGGTGATAGTGGACAGGACTGCTGTGTTCATGACCTTGGGAAAAGCTCTCAGTTTTTCCCCATTGAGAATGATATTGGCTGTGAGTTTTTCATAGAAGGCTTTGGTGATATTGAGGTATGTACTCTCTATGCCTACACTGTGAAGAGTTTTGATCAAGAAAGGATGATGTACTTTGTCAAATGCTTTTTCAGCAGCTATTGAGAGTATCATATGGTCCTTGTTCTTTTATTAATGTATTGTATCACATTGATTGATTTGTGGATGTTGAACCAAACTTGCAGCCTAGGAACAAATCCTACTTGGTCATGGTGAATGATCCTTTTAATGTCCTATTGGCTAGTATTTTGGTGAGAATTTTCACATCTGTGTTCATCAAGGATATTGGTCTGTAATTCTCCTTTTTGATGGGGTTCTTGTCTGGTTTTGGGATCAAGGTAATGTTGGCCTCATAAAATGAGTTTGGAAGTTTTCCTTCCATTTCTATTTTTTGGAACAGTTTCAGGAGAATAGGTATTCTTCCTTAAATGTTGGGTAACATTCCCCTGGGAAGCCATCTGGCCCCGGGCTTTTGTTTGTTGGGAGATTTTTGATGACTGCTTCAGTCTCCTTACTGGTTATGGGTCTGTTCAGGCTTTCTATTTCTTCCTGGTTCAGTTATGGTAGTTTATATGTCTCTAGGAATGCATCCATTTCTTCCAGATTGTCAAATTTGCTGGTTTATAGTTGCTCATAATATGTTCTTATAATTGTTTATATTTCTTTGGTGTTGATTGTGATCTCTCCTCTTCCATTTATGATTTTATTAATTTGGGTCCTTTCTCTTTTCTTTTTGATAAGTCTGGCCAAGGGTTTATCAATCTTATTAATTCTTTCAAAGAACCAGATCCCAGTTTTGTTGATCTCTTCTACTGTTCTTTTGGTTTCTATTGCATTGATTTCTGCTGTGATCTTTATAATTTATCCTCTCCTGCAGGATTTAGGCTTTCTTCGCTGTTCTTTCTCCAGATCCTTTAAGTGTAGGGTTAGGTTGTGTACTTGAGACTGTTCTTGTTCATTGAGAAAGGCTATATTGCTAAATACTTTCCTCTCAGGACTGCCCCACATATTTAAAGTCCCCTACAATTATTGTATTACTGTTGAAGTGTTTCTTTGATTTTGTTATTAATTGGTTTATATAGTTGTGTGCTCCCATGTTAGGGGCATAGATATATAAAATTGTTAGATTTTCTTGTTGGAAAGACCCTTTAAGTATGATTTAGTTATTATAGTCTTTGGCTTAAAATGTAATTTGTCTAATAGAAGGGTTGCCCCACCAGCTTTTTTTTTTTCCCACACATATCAACTTTTTTAAAAAATTTTTTCCAGCATAAGAGAATTCATAGTTTTTGCACCGCACCCAGTGCTCCATGCAATGCGTGCTCTCCATAATACCCACTATCTGGCTCTCCCAACCTCCCACTCCCTGCCCCTTCAAAACCCTCAGGTTGTTTTTCGAGTCCATAGTCTCTCATGGTTCATCTCCCCCCCAATTTCCCTCAACTCCCTTCTCCTCTCCGTCTCCCCATGTCCTCCGAGTTATTTGTTATGCTCCCCAAATAAGTGAAACCATATGATAATTGACTCTCTCTGCGTGACTTATTTCACTCAGCATAATCTCTTCCAGTCCCGTCCATGTTGATACAAAAGTTGGGTATTCATCCTTTCTGATGGAGGCATAATACTCCATAGTGTATATGGACCACATCTTCCTTATTCATTCATCCGTTGAAGGGCATCTTGGTTCTTTCCACAGTTTGGCGACCGTGGCCATTGCTGCTATAAACATTGGGGTAGAGATAGCCCTTCTTTTCACCACATTTGTATCTATGGGGTAAGTACCCAGTAGTGCAATTGCAGGGTCATAGGGAAGCTCTATTTTTAATTTCTTGAGGAATCTCCACACTGTTCTCCAGAGTGGCCACACCAACTTGCATTCCCACCAACAGTGTAAGAGGGTTCCCCTTTCTCCACATCCTCTCCAGCACACGTTGTTTCCTGTCTTGCTAATTTGGCCATTCTAACTGGTGTGAGGTGGTATTTAATGTGGTTTTAATTTGAATCTCCCTGATGGCTAGTGATGATGAACATTTTTTCATGTGTCTGATAGCCATTTGTATGTCTTCATTGGAGAAGTGTGTGTTCATGTCTTCTACCCATTTTTTGATATGATAATCTGTATTGTGTGTGTTGAGATTGAGAAGTTCTTTATAAATCCTGGATATCAACCTTTTGTCTGTACTGTCATTTGCAAATATCTTGTCCCATTCCGTGGGTTGCCTCTTTGTTTTGTTGACTGTCTCCTTTGCTGTGCAGAAGCTTTTGATCTTCATGAAGTCCCAAAAGTTCATTTTGCTTTTGTTTCCTTTGCCTTTGGTGAAATATCTTGAAAGAGGTTGCTGTGGCTGATATCAAAGAGGTTACTGTCTATGTTCTCCTCTAGGATTCTGATGGATTCCTGTCTCACGTTGAGGTCTTTTATCCATTTCGAGTTTATCTTGTGTATGGTGTACAAGAATGGTCGAGTTTCATTCTTCTACATACAGCTGTCCAATTTTCCCAGCACCATTTATTGAAGAGACTGTCTTTTTTTCCACTGTATATTTTTTCCTGCTTTGTGGAAGATTATTTGACCATAGAGTTGAGGGTCCATATGTAGGCTCTCTACTCTGTTCCACTGGTCTATGTGTTTGTTTTGATGCCAGTACCATGCTGTCTTGGTGATCACAGCTTTGTAGTAAAGCTTGAAATCAGGTAATGAGATGCCACCAGTTTTATTTTTGTTTTTCAACATTTCCTTAGCGATTTGGGGTCTCTTCTGATTCCATACAAATTTTAGGATTATTTGCTCCAGCTCTTTGAAAAATACCGGTGGAATTTTGATCGGGATGGCATTAAAAGTACAGATTGCTCTAGGCAGTATAGACATTTTAACAATGTTTATTTTTCCAATCCAAGAGCATGGAATGGTCTTCCATCTTTTTGTGTCTTCTTCAATTTCTTTCATGAGTGTTCTGTAGTTCCTCGAGTACAGATCCTTTACCTCTTTGGTTAGGTTTATTCCCAGGTATCTTATGGTTCTTGGTGCTATAGTAAATGGAATCGATTTTCAATTTCCCTTTCTGTATTTTCATTGTTAGTGTATAAGAAAGCCACTGATTTCTGTACATTGACTTTGGTTTTTTTAATTAATTTTTAAAATTTCATTTCTTTTCAGCGTAACAGAATTCATAGTTTTGTTTGTTTGTTTGTTTTTGTTTTGTTTTGTTTTGTTTTTACCACACCCAGTGCTCCATGCAATGCGTGCCCTCCATAATACCCACCACCTGGTTGGGGGAACCAGGTGGTATACATTGACTTTGTATCCTGCCACGTTTCTGAATTGTTGTATGAGTTCTAGTAGTTTGGGGGTGGAGTCTTTTGGGTTTACCATATAAAGTATCATGTCATCTGTGTAGAGAGAGAGTTTGAGTTCTTCCTTGCCAATTTGGATACCTTTTATTTCTCTTTGTTGTCTGATTGCTGTTGCTAGGACTTCTAATATTATGTTGAACAAGAGTGGTGAGAGTGGGCATCCTTGTCATGTTCCTGATCTCAGTGGGAAAGCTGTGAGCTTTTTCCCATTGAGGATGATATTTGCTGTGGGTCTTTCATAGATAGATTTTATGAAGTTCAGGAATGTTCCTTCTATCCCTATACTTTGAAGCATTTTAATCAGGAACGGATGCTGGATTTTGTAAAATGCCTTTTCGGCATCAATTGAGAGGACCATGTGGTTCTTCTCTCTTCTCTTGTTGATTTGTTCTATTACATTGATTGATTTGCAAATGTTGAACCATCCTTGTAACCCAGGGATGAATCCCACCTGGTCATGGTGGATAATCTTTTTAATGTGCTGTTGGATCCTGTTTGCTAGCATCTTGTTGAGAATTTTGGCATCCATATTCATCAGTGATGTTGGTCTGAAATTCTCCTTTTTGGTGTGGTCTTTGCCTGGTTTGGGGATCAGGGTAATGCTGGCTTCATAAAAAGAGTCTGGAAGTTTTCCTTCTGCTTCAGTTTTTTGAAATAGCTTCAGAAGAATAGGTGTTATTTCTTCTTTGAAAGTTTGGTAGAATTCCCCAGGAGTTGAGGGAAACTGGAAGGGGAGGTGAAGCATGAAAGACTATGGACTCTGAAAAACAACCTGAGGGATTTTGAAGGGGCAGGGGGGTAGGAGGTTAGGGGAGCCTTTGGTGGGTATTAGGGAGGGCATGTATTGCATGGAGCACTGGGTGTGGTGCAAAAAGAATGAATACTGTTACACTGAAAAGAAATTAAAAAATAAAAATAAAAATAAAGGTTAGATTCATAATATAAATTAAAAAAATAAACATTATAACCCTAATTTTGGAAGGATATATGTCAAAATTTTCTCTGTAATTATTAACAGATGATAGAATTAAACTTTTATTTCCTTTTTATATATTTTATGTTTTTCATAATAAACATATACAACTTATATAATCATAATAAAATGACAATTGATAAAAATGGTAAAAAAAAAAAAAGAATTCCCCAGGGAATCTGTCAGGTCCTGGGCTCTTGTTTTTTGGGAGGTTTTTGATCACTGCTTCAATCTCATTACTAGATATCAATCTATTCAGGTTGTCAATTTCTTCTTGGTTCAATTTTGGGAGTTTATAGTTTTCCAGGAATGCATCCATTTCCTCTAGGTTGCTTAACTTATTGGCATATAACTGTTGATATAACCTCTGATGATTGCTTCTATTTCCTTGGTGTTAGTTGTGATCTCTCCCTTTTCATTCATAATTTTATTAATTTGAGCTTTCTCTCTTTTCTTTTGGATTAGTGTGGCCAATGGTTTATCGATCTTACTGATGCTTTCAAAAAAACAGCTTCTAGTTTCATTGATACGTTCTACTATATCTCTAGTTTCTACCTCATTCATCTCTGTTCTAATCTTGATTATTTCCCTTCTTGTGTGTGGAGTTGGTTTAATTTGTTCTTGATTCTCCAGTTCTTTAAGGTATAGAGACAGCTGTTGTATTCTGGATTTTTCCATTTTTTTGAGGGAGGCTTGGATGGCTATGTATTTCCCCCTTAGGACCGCCTTTGCTGTATCTCATAGGTTTTGGACTGAAGTGTTTTCATTCTCATTGGTTTCCATGAATTGTTTAAGTTCTTCTTTGATTTCCTGGTTGATCCAAGCATTCTTAAGCAAGGTGGTCTTTAGCTTCCAGGTGTTTGAGTTCCTTCCAAACTTTTCCTTGTGGTTGAGCTCCAGTTTCAAAGCATTGTGATTTGAGAATAATGCAGGGAATAATTTCAGTCTTTTGGTATCAGTTGAGTCCTGATTTGTGACCCAGTATGTGGTCTATTCTGGAGAAGGTTCCATGTGCACTTGAGAAGAATGAGTATTCTGTTGTTTTAGGGTGGAATGTTCTGTATATATCTATGAGGTCCATCTGGTCCAATGTGTCATTCAATGCTTTTGTTTCTTTATTGATTTTCTGCATGGATGATC
>PISX010012912.1:0-58784 GCA_004024625.1 Mellivora capensis
CCGTGGCCATTGCTGCTATAAACATTGGGGTACAGATGGCCCTTCTTTTCACTACATCTGTATCTTTGGGGTAAATACCCAGTAGTGCAATTGCAGGGTCATAGGGAAGCTCTATGTTTAACTTCTTGAGGAACCTCCACACTGTTCTCCAGAGTGGCTGCACCAACTTGCATTCCCACCAACAGTGTAGGAGGGTTCCTTTAGGGGAAAATTTTTTAGAACAAGCTCTACCACCAAGTAGATGTATGACTGAACAAATTAAACAAACTTCAGCATCTCAGTTTCTCCAATTTAATAAGGTAGATTAGTCATTCTGTGTTGCTGACGGAAGCAGCCGAGTACGGTGGAAGATACTTCAGAAGTCAGAAAACCCCATCTGCCATCACAGACCTGTGATCCAAAGAGGTCCATTTCCCCTCCCTAGGGCTTATTCTTTGCAGTTGTAAAGTGAGGAGTTAGTAAAAGATGACCTGTAAAGTACCTTTCAGCTCTAAAGGTTTGAGATGCCTAATTCAAGGAAGAATAATGTGGGGCAGGAAACAGCTTTATCTGCTTAATGAACATTCAAAGCCAGAGCCACCTGCTAATAACAGAAACAGTACTGGACCTCTCAAGCTACCATTCATATAAAGACATCATACTTGGTCCTGGATAGGTCCTACGGTGAGACAGGTGAGTAGGGATGCTGGAGCTGGGATATCAGTTTTTTGATCAGCTCCCTTGCCAAGCTTTGTCACCATAAACCGCTGGAGGATGGAGCCCTATCAGCAGTCATATCTTCACTCGCTAAAGAGCACAGTTGATAAGGACTCATTTGGATTTGGGGAGAGAACGGGTCAGGAAGTAACTTCACAATTAGAGGAAACTGAACAGCTGTTTCTTGGACAGAGGGGCGTTTTAGCCAATACCTACAGTGTCAGAAGTGTGTAAACTACATCCTCTTAAGCAATCAAGTATCTGTTTGAAATCAAAGAGCTTTCCTCAAGCACAAAAGGATCAGTATAAATCTTTCTTATCTTTGGGAAGATCACACCCTATACCAGCATTCACTGATAACATTTCTGAATTTTTGAGATCTGGAGACTTGAGTTAAATTATACCCCTTTGCTAGGTCTCAAGTTACTCAACTTTCCAATTGTTGGGGGGCAAGGGTGGGGAGTGAGGAGAGGATTAGACAAGACTCTGCCTCCCAAGGCATTTTATCATATGAAGATTTTTAATGTATTTTTCTCAAAACTAAAATATTTCTTTGAACTCAATCCCCCTAACCCCCAATTCTTTTTAAGAAACCAGCCATTGAATCTTATTTCTGGACTTTTTTATATAACCATTGCTTTACTTGGCTCCTAATACAACTGCAGAACTATAACAGATAAAGCATTGCAACCTTTCAGACCACACTGAGTTGAGGGTTTCTTTGAAATGAAAAGGAAGTAAAGAGCAACAACACACTCTAACCTTCCAAAGAGATGTACAATTGTTTGCTTTCTACTCTGTTATTTTGTGTCCACTCCATTTTTTAGCAAGCATTTTCTGGACACCTGCTACATTTTAAAACATAATGAGTAAGACACTGTTTCTGCTTTGGATACTAGCTCCAGGGTAGAGGAGAAGTTACAATAACACAATGCTCACAGGTCCTCTCCCATAGTTTTAGAATCTGATGTCCCTTGAAGAGCTCCTAGTGCAACAACCCATTTGAAACTTGGCATTTCTTTACAGTGGCCCTCCCAAGTGGTTGTCTTACTAGTCTTTGGCAACTCAGATAATCAGGCATCTCACTCTTTCTTGAGTCAGTTCACTTCATTTTCATTGCTAATTCCATAGTCCTTTGAAATCACATGAGAAGAGCACAGAACAGGTTCCCATTATACGAAGTACATAAAGATATAAAGGAGAAGCTGGGAGGGGGCATCAAGATCATGTATGAGTCTGGTATCAAGGGTAAAATACCAACTGATTTCTGACACAGAGAGGGGCTCACTCAAACCAGGCAAGTGGTTTCCCATTTTTTGGTGCTGGTTTTCCCAATGCCGGAATGATGTAGTTGGATTGTGTAAAAGAAAAGCTTTGCATTTGCATGAACACTGGCCTAGAAAATACCAAGACAGTTATGATTCTCCACAATTGAGTTGAATTGAATCAAGTGAAAAAAAAAAAAAAAAAGACCATGGACTTCAGGGATCCTAGTTCTCTAGTCTCTATTGAACCTAATAAAAGATTCTTTTCTGACCAGTGAATGGTGGGACTTATTTTGTTGCTTCTATCTTACCAAGAATGCAATTTTTTTTGTCCTTCATTAATCCAACCACCATGGACCTCCTCTTTCTAGTACATAAAAACCCTGATTTTCCCTTCAATAAACTTCTCCGTGAATTTTTTCACTGGTAGTGTTTCCCCTTACCTGACAAGTTACTAAGCTTTGTAATTATCTTATAGTTCTTGGAAGTTGTCTGATTTACTTTTTTTTTAAGTGGGTGGACTCTAAGGTCCTCTCTAGCTGTAGCAGTCCATGAATCCCTATTTCTAAGAAAGCCACAGGCAAGGCTACCTGTCAGTCATTCTCTGAAATCTAGGATGTGATTATCTATGGTCCCAGAGAAGTGAGGACATTCTCCTGCTCTATCTCAAGTTCTCTGTATGGCATCTTTCACCTTCTGCCTGAAAGAGAGTTCTGTTTAGATCTCTTCTTACCCTCTTTCATTCTCATCTGCAATATTGAGGAGAAGTAGCTGCAAATCCTAGTTCTAAAATATATCAGAAGACAAATTCAGAAATCAGTGCCTAGGATGGACCTAGACCTGGACATTCAGAGTATTCCTACCTGACTTCTTTTTCTCTCCTAGAATGACCACACATAGATTTAAACCCTCTCTTCCTTTCCTTCTATTACAAAATAAAATAATTAAAAAACCCTCTAGCCAAGGTCCTCATTTTACAGGGGAAGCACCATGATTCAGAATGTGAAGTGCAACTATCAAGGCTGAAGGGCCATGTGGTGAACAGTCAAATCTAGAATATGGGGTTTCCAATTCCCAAAGCAGTTCTAGTCTCAGAGCTCCATGCTCTTTCTCCCTGTCAATTTGATTTTTAGCTAGTTCCTTTTTTTTCTTTTCTTTCTTTCTTTTTTCTTTTTTTTTTTTTTTAGTGCATATTGTCCCAGGGTTATTTTTGAAGGAGCAATGTATGACCTTTGTTACACCTTTTAACACTTTAAAGTGAAGACGACTGGGAAGATACAAATGCATTAAATAAATATTATTATCAAATTATGACTTCTGTAGAAAAACCAGCTGAGATAGAAAGATCCTTCTTTCTTCTTTTTTCTCTTTTCCGTCCTTCCCTCTTTCTTCCATGGAACATGCCACTTTCTGAAATTCCCTTTCCCACTGTTCCCCCCCCCCCACTTCCTAAATTGGAGTTTTTTACTGTTTATATTACCCTCCAAACTCTCTGTCCAGCAGTGCAGCTGTCTGCCACAGCATTTACAATGCATATGGCGATTGTTTGATTGGCTCTCTCTCTTCCTTACGAGATGTTGGGTTTTTGTTTTGTTTTGTTTTTAAGATTTTGTTTATTTATTTGACAGCGATCACAAGTAGGCAGAGAGGCAGGCAGAGAGAGGAGGAAGCAGGCTCCCTGCTGAGCAGAGCCCAATGCGGGGCTCCATCCCAGGACCCTGGGATCATGACCTGAGCCGAAGGCAGAGGCTTTAACCCACTGAGCCACCCAGGCGCCCAAGATGTTGGTTTTTGAAGACAAAGAATGGGTCATGCTCAGCTTTCTATATCTGACACTTAACAAAGTACCTGGCACATAGTAAGCACCAAATCAGTGTTGAATTACTGATTGGAAGAATAAAGAATGAAAGAAAAGCATTTCTTTGGAGCCATATAGCCCTGTCATCATGAGAGATTGTCGCAATTCTACAAGAAGACCACATCCTGCTGTATACTCTCGTTCACTGACTCACACCCCAATTTAGTCACAATAATGTTTCACCAACTGCTCTCCTACAGTTGTTGAAACTGCAGACGTCCCGGATGTAATCAAATATCATTAGTCCCCAAAACTTTGAATACAAAACCTTAATGAAGCCCATATTTCATCTTAGGTGACATGTCTAAATTCTGCAGATTTCCTTCTGGTGAGAACATTGGGCGCTTTAACACTTCGCGAGCAGGTGCTGAACTGTTGTTATTCTAGGTCATGCAAGACCGAGATTCTGTAAATTCAGAAGCAGTGAGCAGGGGCTACGACTGGCAGGCTACTGCGATGACTTCATGTTCAAGTATAAAGAGGAGACAGCGTTCCCAATGAAGGAACAGAGGATGAAGTCATCATCTTGGCTGTGTCTGGGAACTGAAGTTGTCCAACTATATGGTGGGACATTCAATATGCTAAATGGGATAGGAGTTGGAACTGATTCCCTGGATACTAACAAAGAAATGTAGCCCTTTGTGTTTTAGAAATGGCATTTCTTCTGCTGCTCTGGCACGTCATAGGTCAGCAACTGAGTTTTCAAAGAAAGATTTCTCTCTAAAGGAGCTAAAGGGGCTGAGCATATGTTATAAATTGTTATCAAAGCACAGCATAGATGGTAGGGGCTTCACAAGGCAACAAAGAGTCATGCGTGTGGCTTCATTCTAGCATTGCTACTCACTAGCTAAAAGGCCTTGGCTGATTTACATAATTGCTCTGTGCCTATTTTTTCCATCTGTAAAATAGGGATAATAATAGCATCTGTCTCATGGGGTTGTTTTTAAGCTTAAATGAATATATAGATATAATGGACTTAATACAATGCTTAGCACGTGGTTATCTACCAGTTAGATATTACTATTCTTTAGATAATGTCTTCACAGTCATTAAGGATTTGAGCCATAGCATACGATGGGCTTGTATCTCAGCTTTACCGCTTAATAGCTGTGTGGATATGACAAGTTCATTAACCGCTAATCCTGAATTTTCTCATCTGTGTGATGGAAATGATAAAATCATCTAAAGCATAAGATTTTTTGTAAAGATTAAAAGAAATAGCTTGTGCAATGTGCATAGCATGAGTGTATGTGAGTGTATTTGAGTGTATTGTATATTTGAGTGTATTTGAGTGCTCATTAGTATCATTTATAATTATCTCTGGGTCTCTTTTGGGAACTGAGGCTCCAGGGAGTTAAAGATTCATTGTCTTTAAGAATCCCAGCCTAGCGTGGGAAGTGGAAGGATGGCTTGGTGCAGTGCGGGAAGGAGAACCCTGGCAGTATGTAGAGAAGACCACAAGGTCACAGAGGCAGGAGTGATGCTCCTCTTATTTTTTAAATAAGATTTTATTTATTTGCTTGACAGAGAGAAAGAGGAGCAAACAAGCAGGGGGAGCAGTAGGGGGAGAGGGAGAAGCCGGCTCCCCACTGAGCAGAAGCCCATGTGGGCTTGATCCCAGGACCCTGGAATCCTGACCTGAGGCCAAAGCAGATGCTTAACCAACTGAGCCACCCAAGCACCCCTTATCTTCTGAGTAGAAATTTTCAATGGAGAACAAGGGTGAAAAGCTTTCGAGGCAAAATCAATGAACTTAAAGCCATAGCAGACATTTCAGTATTGATTTTCTTTGGTTTGTTTTTTGCTATTGTAAATAATGTTCATGAACAACTTTGTACACCATCTATATCTAATTTTTTTTTTCCTTGAGGTCAATTCCCAGAAATGAAACTGCCAAGTCAAATGGTAAACATTCTTAAGGCTTTTGCAAAATATTGTCCTCTTCACCACCAGGATGATGTAACGATTTTAAGCAATGTAGGAAGGTACCAGTCCCTAGAAACCTCTACAATACAGGGTATTAAATGTAAAAAGGAAAAGAAAAGTGCCAACTTATTCAGCTGAAAATGGAAGCTCATTGTTAATTTGCCTTTCTTTGAGGAATGTTGAGCATTTTTCGCATATGCATTGGCCCTTTGTAGTCTTTGTTTTATCATTTTCTTTGGGATCTTTTATTTTGCACCAACATGTGAACACATGCATTAAGAATATTAACATAGTGCCATGAACTGAAGTATTTTTCCTAGTTTGCCTTTTCAATTTATATATGGTAATATTATTTCAATGTAAACAGTTAGAATTTTTATAACAAAGCAGTTGGTCTTTTCCTTTTTGGTTCCTAACTTGCTTTTATACTTAGAGAGGTCTTCTTCACCTTCTAATAAATATACAATTTCGGGGACTCATTTTTGTTGTTTTGGTACTTAACTGTTAAGCCTTCCTATTTCTCTCACCGGCAATAGCACTAATAATTTGATTTTTAAACCCAAGTAGCAGGAGCCACTCCTCAGATCTCTGTTGTGTTTCGTTGACTTGTTTGTCTACTCTTGCACCCAATTTACCATACATTTTTTATTATCATAATACTGTAATGTGTTTTAATGATTCATAATAAAAATATTTTTTTCAATTGCTTCTTGGCCATTTACTTCTCCAGATAGCTTTGTCAATTTCTAAGAACACAATAAAAGTCAATGAGAACTGTGAATGGAATTCCATCTCATGCGTACCTTATTTGAGGGAGAATTGACATCTTTATATTATCAAGTATTTCCATTAAGATTCTGCTTTTTCTACACTTATTCAGGTCTTCTCTATTTCTCATTGAAGTCTTGTGTTCTTCTTTATATACATCTGGTATTCTTCTTGTTAAGCCATCTCCAAATAATTGATGCCTTTTCTATTGTTCTAAATAAGATAGTTTCCCATTAAAATTTAAACATGATTTTGTCGGTATATGAGAAAGTGGTTCATATGTAAATATTTAAGTATTATTTCTTAACTTAGCTAATTACAAACTTTAAAATGGAGACTAATGATTTTCAAGGGTTGCGGAAGGTTTTCATTTTGGTTTTCGTTTTGGTAAGAGTGTCAATGGCTGCAGGAAGGTTTCTGGCTCCATCTGAGAAGACATATTTATTCTGGTCATTAGAAGAACTAATAACAAATCAGAGGAACTTTTCCATTAGAGTTAAACCTGTCTTGAGGCTCTTAAATGGGGTCCCGCTTAGATCATAAGATAGATTTCAGCAACGTTGTATCTCAGGTCTACAATTGTTTTCATTTCCTTTGATGCAACCTACCTAACTCCAAGGTGGGGGGAGGGAGCGGGGTGGGTGAAGGGAGGACACAGCCTTGTCAAGAAATTCTTCCATTTAACCTGTTTGCCAGTCAAAATTGATTTAGACATTCAGGTTGGCGATGCAGATGTGGACTACTACTTAGCAGCAGAAAAATCGATAGGTTGAGAATATGGGGAACGTTTCTGAGTTCCAAACTAGCTACGTAACCTGAATCACATCGCCTTGGCAATCTGGACTTCCAGAGAATATGAAGTTAGATTATATATCTAACTTTGAGTTCCCTATATTTTTACAAACTTTTGAAAATTAATCTGCAGGCATAAAAAGCTTTTCTATGTAACATAACAATTAGATATTCTAATTTACAACTCTCCTTTGATGAAACCTTCCAAAATATACGATCCACTTTCCAGCCCTAGTTGAGTGAACAACACCTATACTATGTTTTCAAACTTGGTTTCATAAAATAGGGCTTCAACTTGGAGATCATTATCATCCCAGCCCATCTCTGATTCCAGCCCCCACTACAGAGGGCACTTCCATCCATACCAGCTCAGATCCACCATACATTAGAGTGTCATCTCAAACTCATTTCACGTTTCTATTTGCATTCTGCTCCAGGGTGTCCTCTGATGCTGCAAAAATCTGCTCAGCCTCGTTAGGGCCAGGGTAGCCTGGATAAATGGAGAGTGTCAGGGACATAATGCCATCCAAATAATCTTCCATTAAAGGAGGCTGCAGAATAATAGTCTAGTCTTCTGTTAGGAGAAAGTTCTGGGAGGCATTCTGGATGTTTATCAGTGCTCACAGTAGTAAACTTGATACATCACTTTATATTGACTCTTTCCCTATCTTATTTCCTCCACACCTTCACTCTCATTCCTTGGAATCATCATCCAAATAAACTATCAGCACTCAAGTCCTCGTTTCAGTCTCTGCATTTGAAGGAACCTGAATGAGATCATCATTCCAAAATGTAACTGTAATTGTGATTTTTGAAGATATGCAGATTTTCAGTGGTATGCTCTAGTATCCAGTGGGTCTGGGTTAGAAATCCTGGAACATGCTATCTCATTTTCCTCCTATTTCCTATTTCCCTCAATATGAGGGAAAAGAATCCTCCATATTGACATAGTCTTGTGTCACTCACCAATTCTGTAGAGATCTGAGGTAAAATAAGTATACTAATGTAGGCACCATCCATATATTTTTCTCTAGCTTCCAGTCTTCAGAATTTATTAGTAATACAGGCTAAAGAGACTTCATTTTCTCACCATCAGCAAAATTAATCTTCACTCATGATATCAATTACATTTGTTGGCTTTATTCAAAGACTTGTCTATGATTTCTTTATTACTAAAGTAATAAATGCAAGCATCTCAGTTCGTATCTTATTACTCATAATAATCACAATGACAGAATCATTTCCATTTGCTGAACTGATGTCAGATACAGGATCTATGCCAATTATTTCACATATTTCTTTTTTTTTAAATTTAATTTAATTTTTTTCAGTGTTCCAAAATACATTGTTTATGACCACACCCAGTGCTCCATGCAATACGTGCCACATATTATATTTCTAATTCCATTAACAACCCCCCTACAAAGTAGATCTTAGTAATGAAGGAGAGTTTAAGCTAAGTTAAGGGAACTGTGGGAATGGAACAACTGTGGATGATGGAATTGTGTTGTTATTGTTGTTGTTGTTGTTCTCACTCCAGGAAATGTCAATACTAAAACACATGATTAAATTTCTCTCATCAGTGTTTCAATACAGATGTCTTGTCTATCTTTTGTTAAATTTATTCTTAAGCATTCTGTGGTTTTATTTTTACACTATTATAAATAATATCGTTTGTTTTCCAACTTTTTATTATTTTTAATATTTTACTTTTTATTATTTTTTTATTATTGATGCACAGAAATAAAATGGATACGTTTTGTATTTATACTATGCAACCTTGCTAAATTATTAAGTCTAATAAATTGTTTTTGTAAATGCCTTAGGGATTCCTTTGATGTACTTTATAGGTTTCCAATCTTTATTATTCATTTATTACTTTGTTTAGATTTATTGCTGACTGATACATTCAGAATAATATTGAAAATTGCTAATTATATTCGCTGGCAAGAAGAAACCTTCTTTTTCCCCCCAGTTAAAGAGGAAATGATTCAATGTTTTATCAGCCAACAGAATGTTAGCTGGAGGTTTTTTCTTTTTTTTTTTCTTTGTTTTGCTTTGTAGATGTCCTTTATCAAATTGAGGATGATGCCTCCTTAGTTCCTGGAGCTATAAAAGGATATTAAATTCTGTCAAGCACTTTTTCTGTATCTATTTAGATTATGTGTTTTTTTCCTTTTATTCTGATAATGTGATGAATTAAATTCACTTTCAAATTTTGAACAAACCTGGGGTGGGTGGAACTAGAGGGTAATATGCGAAGTGAAATAAACCAGTCAGAGAAAGACAAATATCATATGATTTCACTCATATGTGGAATTTAAGAAACAAAACAAATGAATGTAGGAGAATGGAGGGGAAAAAAAAAAAACAGAATGAGAGAGGGAGGCAAACCATAAAAGACTTCTAACTCTAGGAAACAAACAGGGTTGCTGGAGAGGAGGTAGGTGGGAGGATGGGGTGACTAGGGGATGGGCATTGAGGAGGGCACTTGACATGATGAGCACCGGGCGTTAGATGTGATGCATCACTAAATTCTACCTGTGAATCTAATAATAAAAAAATAATTAAAGAAACCCTGCATTTCTAAGTTAAAACTTAGTTATAATATGCTATTAGTTTATCTACTGTTAGATTTGATATGTTAGTATTTTTTTAGTATGTTTACATCTATGTTCATGAGAGATATTGGTGTGAAATTTTCTCTTTTTTGTAAAGTCTTCATCACATTTTACCTTCAGGAATATGGTGACTTCTTAAATTAGTTAGGTGAGTTCTCTCCTCTGTATTTTGAAAGATTTATATAAGACTGGTATAATTTCTTGCTTAACTATTTGGATATTCACTGAAACTATCTGGGCCTAGAGTTTTCTCTGTGGGAAGGCCTTTGATTAAAAATTCAACTTATTTAACAAGTTAGAGCTATTCAAAGTTTTATAACTCAATGAGTCAATTTTGATAAATTATATTTTTTTTCAAGGAATATGTCCATTTCAATTAAGTTTTTAAACTGACTGGCATAAAGTTGTTCATGATATTCTCATATCACCCTTTGTTGTCTTGAGTATCTGCTGTGATACTCCTTCTTTTACTCCTGCTGTTGGCATTTGTGAGTTTTTTTCTTTCTTTTTTTTCTTGATCAGTCTTGCTAGAGGTTTAATAGTTTTTATTAATGCTATACAAAGAACCAATTGTTGGCTTTGCTTAATTTCTCTAATGTTAATTTCTGCTTGTGTCTTTTTGTTTTCCTTTTACTTAGGCTTTAATTTGCTTTTTTTTCCCTATCTTCTTTTTTTTTTTTTTAAGATTTTTATTTATTTATTTGACAGAGATTACAAGTAGGCAGAGAGGCAGGCAGAGAGAAAGAGGAGGAAGCAGGCTCCCCGCTGAGCAGAGAGCCCGATGTGGGGCTCTATCCCAGGACCCTGGGATCATGACCTGAGCCGAAGGCAGAGGCTTTAACCCACTGAGCCACCCAGGCCTATCTTCTTAATGCAGGAACTTAGATCATCATTTTAAAACTTTTTCCCCCTAATATAGATGTTTAATATATAAATTTCCCTCTGTACTAATTTGACTGCATTGCTATACTAGTTATCATTTCTGATATTCTTTATTTCTTATGTACTATATTTGAATTCTTATCTGATATAATTTTTTTTTTTGGCTTAAAGAATTTCCTTTAATATTTTGTGCTGTTAGTTCAGGCTTGCTAACAACAAATTCCCCACATTTTTTTTTTTAAAGTCTTCATTTCACCATTGTTTTTCAAAGATATTTTCATAGGATATAGAATCTTGTTTTAATAGAATTTTTTAAAAAAATTTTAGTTTTGTATTTTGTTTAGGTATTTAAAAGATGCCATTCCATTGTCTTTTGGCTTCAATTTTACAAATAAGAAACCAGCTGTAATATGTTTTGTTTGTTCCCTGCATAGTTTCTCCACTTTCTCTGTTGACTTTCAAGACTTTTCTTTGTTTTTGGCTTTTAGAAATGTATTTATGATATGCTTACATGTAGTTTTCTTTTTATGTTTCTGCTTGGGGGTTTCTGGGTTTCTTAAGGATTTGTAAGTTGTGTCTTTCATAAAATTTGGGGAATTTCAGCCATTACTTAAGTACATTCTCCATCAATTCTCAATTTCTTTTTCTTCTAGAGTTTCAAATAAACATTTGTAATTTCCTATCATATTGTCCCATATGCCCTTAAGGCGCTGCTCATTTTTCTTCAACCTATTTCTTCCTTCATATTGAATAATCTCTATTTGCTTCAAGTCCATTGACACTTTCCTACCCCATTTCTAGTCTTCTGTGAAGCTCATGTTGTGGATTTTAAAAATTTCAGACTCAGTTATTGTAAATTTTAGTTACAGATTTGCTATTATTTTATTTCCTTTTATATCTTTTCATTTCTCTATTTAAAGTCTTCACCTGTCTATCATTAAGATGGTATTTTCTTCTTTCATCCCTTGAAATTATTCATAACAACCTCCTTAAAATTTTTACTTGTTTAATCAAACTCCAGAGCTGCTAACTTGGTTTCTATATATTGATTTCTTTGTTTGTTTGTTTGTTTGTTTGTTTGTTTTTTGCCTTTCTTGTAATTATGTTATTTTATACTGGGCAATTTGGACGATATGTTTTAAATACATTAGATTTTGTTATTTTCCTCTAAAGTTTGTGGATTTTTGTTCAGAAAATCAGCTCAATTACTATTTACCTTGAAACTGTATTCACTTAGTTTTATACTTGCTGGGGCATATCTATGTAAAGTCTAAAATGTTTCTCAAGCCCCTCTAAGTTGGTGAGATTTAACATCTAAGTCCTGCATCTTTTGTGGATATTACCAAAACTAAGTTTTAGGCTTTGGTATGTAGGGGGCCTTACTCTAAAGGTAGGAGTCAGGGAACTACTCTATGTCTGAGTCAAGCCTGGCCCAGTACTTGGTTCTTTTGTAAATAAAACTTCACTGGAACATGGACACACTTAATCATTTGTGTGTTGTGTATAGATGTTTTACACCATGAAAGCAACAGAGAGCTTATAGACCAGAGACCCTAAAATATTTACTCTGTGGCCCTTTACAGAAAAGGTGTCCTGATGCCTGCTCTAGAACATGACCCATATTCTGTTTTCAATATTTTATTTTTGAAGTAAACTCTATACCCAATGTACCGAGATCAAGAGTCACATGCTCTACCAACTGAGCCAGTGCCCCCATGATCCATATTCTTAATGCATGGTCTTTCTGATGTGTCAGCTGACAGCTCAGGATATCAACAGGATTTCTTCACCCTGACTGGGTATGGAACATTCAAGTCTCGCAAAAGTGCACACCCTTCAGTCTCTCTGTTCTGCTCTCATCTCCTAACGTATGCTTGCTTTTAAGTTTCCTGCAGTCTCTTCCTGAACTTGGGAAGCTCAGTTCTCAGCCAGAGATGTGACAGAAGCAACTTTAAGGATCCCTACTCAGCTCAGGTCTACCCTTCCTGGTGTGCTCTACAGATTCCAGATATTTCAGCAACTTTTAATTCTGCTCTGTGCTCTAACTTCAATAGAACCTCTGTGCTTTCCTCAGGCTATGTTTCACTGTCACAGTTTAGAAAATTGATCCCAGGCAGGGATGCCTGGGTGGCTCAGTTGGTTAAGCGGCTGCCTTCGACTCAGGTCATGATCCCAGAGTCCTGGAATTGAGTCCCACATCGGGCTCCTTGCTCGGCAGGGAGCCTGCTTCTCCCTCTGCCTCTGCCTGTGCTTGCTCTCTCTCTCTCTGACAAATAAATAAATAAAATCTTAAAAAAAAAAAAAAAAAGAAAGAAAGTTGATCCCAGGCAGACACCCAGGACAACTGTGGAACATCCATCGTGAGATTTTCTCTCAAGGATTTCAGGCTGCACTGTTTGTTGTTGTTGTTCAATGCCTTAAAACACTTTTCTTATATATTTGTTTAATGTTATAGTGTTTACATATGATCACAAGTATAAATTCTTTTATTGTCACTTTAAAAATACCAAATTCGCATTTTTTTGCATATGTACATGACTGAGTAAACACATAAAAACATTTCCCTGTTAATATACACTGAGCCAGTTATAGGACTATAGTAAAATATAAGATTATAATAAAATATGTTACCTGAGAACTACCCATATGGAGTAAGCTTGAATTTAGGATAATGCATCAGTCTAGTCTCTTCCTTAGAAGCTGCAAAGAATTTCTTTGGTTGCCCCCAGATCCTTAATACTCACAAGGCAAATCAAGCAGATTAACCAATATTGTATAAGCTCTTACTATTTTATTCTATTTACCTATTCTGAATCATTTTTAATATTCTTCTCTCTCTTCTCTATTTCTCTAGAATGTTGAAATTCAGATTGTAGGTTGACTTTGAACACTCCCAGTTTTATTGTTTTCACTAGAGGATGCAACATTATGCTTACCATAGAAATCTATTTCACTACTCTCTATTCTTCCATTACACAGAAGGAATTACATCCCTCTTATTTCTGTGTAACACTTTTTAGGGGTTTTCAGTTGTAGTAGAGTGTATACTTCTTCCTTATTCAACCCATATGGAGTTTCTCTGTTAAAGGGTTTCAACTTTAACAGCATAAAACCAGATTACTAGGTGTTTTTACACTTATCACAATTCTCAAGGAATTGGACAAATAATATTTAATTAAATAATATCACTTTATAATTAGATACAGGCTTACTGATAATATATTTGATAAACATGTTATGGCTATAAACAACCTCCAAAAATAAGAAAAGCCTAGTAAATATTTGAATAATGGGCCTCTGTTTTTACATCCTTTGCTAAGGAGAACTGTATTTATTTCAAGTTAGATATCAGATATTCATCATAGTCATTAATACTCATGATTATATGAATACGTATTTGGAGGGTTCACACTTCAAGTTTCTTTGTGGTTATGTTTCACATAAAGAACCTAGGTTCAAATAACACTTTTCATATACTGGATGCTATTATTAAGTCAAAGTTGAACTTAAAATTAAAAATAAAAAAGACAAGCTTTTAAAATAGAAGTGCTAATAAGACCTTACATGAACTTTCATGTCTTGGCTGTAGAAATTAGCTGACTTTTATCTATAAAAAGGGTAATTGGTGTATTAGGTAGGTTACTTTCTACTGCAAGTAATAGACATCCCAATTAAAAGTAGCTTTAAAATCATATATTTTGCATATAACAAGATGTCTGAAGTATGATCTCAGAATTAATTCAGTGGGTCAACAGCATCATCAAGGACTGGAGTTCTTCTATTTTCCTTGCTCTGCCATCCTCAACGTGTTGTCGTTTCAAGCAAGTTGCAATGGCGCCAGGTATCATTTACTTGCTCAAGTAAAATTTGTCAAGTTGATTAGGCACTGATCTGTTTGAAATTTTTCCACAGAACAAACCAAACTGGGACCCGATCCTGTACAAAAGCAGTTTAACTTAATCTTAAATACAAGATTATAATATCAGACTAGGCTTGACTATGTGGCTTTCAGCGGTCAATTGAATTTGCGGTATTCCCCTAGTCTCAGTGATATGCTGGTACATGTTTAACGGTTAGACTTCTGGGGAAAATATATCCCTGAATTCTGCACATGTCAATTTCCATAGTGTAAATGTTCCCATCATGGCCAGTTTTAAGCTTTGAAAATGACGACTTTGACTGCAGAGTTGCAAAGAGATGGGTAGCAGCACAAATGAGTAGTTTTCAAAAATGAGTAGTTTTGCCACACAATTGCAAATGGTGTAAACCCTGAGGAGTATAGATAATTGTAAAATGTGGTAAATAATTAAGAAATAATGAGTTTTGGGTTATTTATTACATGGACCTTTAATATTATTTACTTAGTTATGAGCTTATATACTTTATTTTTAAATAATGGCTGTGTTTAACAACTGGTTTGCAGAATTCCTGAAAATTTAATGACCAGCTGTTCTGAGCTCAGTATGAGCTAGCTTCAGCACACCACTGGCCTCCACCAGCCATCTCCCTTCTGTCTTTATTAAACTTATAGTCTTGTACCATGTACACAAATAAAATAGTAAGGTTTTTGTTAAACACTGTACACAAAACATATTTTTATTTCATTCATTATAAAAGTAGACATAGCTTTGTTATATTTAATATTCAAGGCAGAAAATTGGGTAAAGCTTGGGAACATTACAATATTTTATAAACTAAATGAAAAGGTCTAAATAGTAATATCTTGTCCCATTTTACTGATATTTGACCAAAAGAAAAGAAAACTAGGAAAGGGCATCTTGAATATATGATAGAGCCAGAAGTCTCAAATTCTGAGTCAGTGTTCCTCAGCTTGGCTCCATTGTGGTCCTGGTCTAGAAGCAGTGCATCATGGGGCATGATTTTTCTGTTAGAAAATAGGGAGGCAATACGAGGGAGTCTTGAAGATCATCTCTAGTTTTGAAGTTTTTCACTGATTCTTAAAAAAATCTATATCTGAGCATAACTTATCTGAGTTTCTTGCAGGCAACATAAATTTAGGCAATCTCTGTCTTTTAATTGGTTTATCTGGACCATTCACATTAAGGTGATTATTGGTTTAGGTGGGTTCATATTGACCATATTTGTAACTGGTTTTTATTCACTGGGTTTGTTATTTGATCCCACTGCCATAACCCCTTTTTATGCATGCTTTGGTTTTAATTGCACATATATGATACCATTTTATATCCTTTCTTTGCATATCAATTACAACTAAACATTTGCCCTATGGTTCACAATATGCATTTTAAACTAAACTAAGTCTGCCTTCAAATAACACTATATTCCTTCATGTCTAGGGTAGGTACCTTATAACAAAAATCTTCCAATTCCTCTTTCACATCTCTGGGACACTGCTATCATTCATTTCACTTAGCTATATGCTTTTATCATCTAATACATTGTTATTATTGTTTTCAATGGTTTTCTTTTAGATGAAGAATAAAAAAAATTAGGGTCCCTGAGTGGTTCAGTTGGTTAAGCATCTGATTCTTGATTTCAGCTCAGTTCATGATCTCAGGGTCATGAGATCAAGCCCTGCAACAGACTCCTCAATGGGGGCTCTGCAATGTGTGTGGAGCCAGCTAAGATTCTTTCTCTCTCTCTCCCCCCACAGTCCCTCTCTACAAAGAAGAAGAAGGAGGAGGAGGAGGAGAAAAAGAATCTCATTTTACTTTCCTTTATTCTTCCTCCAATCCTCCTCCTTCTTTTATATAGGAAAGATATTTTTATTCAAGCATCTTACTTGTATTATTTTCCTTTTGCCATAAGGACTTATGAGATTTACTGCAGTCATGTCTGATGGCAATAAATTTCCCTGGTTTTTGTTTGTCTCAAAAAACTTTTCTTTTTTCTTTCACTTTTGAAGGATAATTTCATCAGATGTAGAGTTGTACATTTGTTGTACAGTACCATTATTATTTCACTCTATTTTTTCTTCTTGTTTACCTGAATACATTTTAGAAATTTGCTGTAATTCTTACCCTTGTTTCCCATTAGGTAAGGTGATTCCCTCCCTTCCCTCTTAGCTTCTTTCAAGATTTTCTCTGTCTTTGGTTTTCTGTAGTTCAAATATGATATTCCCAAAAGGGTGGGTGTGTGCATATGTGTGTGTGTGTGTGTGTGTGTGTGTTTAATGTTCATGTTTATGCTGTTTTTTGTTGTCTGAGATTTTGAGATCTGTAGTTCTTTGTTTCATTAATTGAAGGAAGTCCTCAACCATTAATACTCCAAATGTTTCTTCTGCTCTCTTCTCTCTTTTTCTGGTATTCTAATTACGAGGATGTTATACTTTTTTGATATTGTTCTTGGATGATCTGTGAATTTTTTCATTCTTTTTTTTCTCCTTGCATTTCAGTTTGGGAAGACTCTACTGACTTACAGTTTATTGCTTCTTTCCCCAGCTGTGGACTATTGATGAGTCTACTGATGAACCCATAAAAGGCATTTTCATCCTTGTTATAGTATTTTGTTTTTTGACTAGGCTTTGTTTTTTACAGCAGTGTTAAGTACACAGCAAAACCGAGCAGAGCTATAGCTATTACCCATATATCACCTACTCAAACATAAGCACGATTTTCACCACGGTTAACCAGGGTTGCACATTTGTGATATTTCTTATCACCCCAAATACATAGTTTATACGAGGGTTCACTTCTAGTGTTGCACGTTCTATGCATTTAGGCAAATATATGTATCCATTATTATAGTATCAAAAGGAGAAGTTTTACTCCCCTAAAAATCCTCTGTGCTCTGCCTATTCACCCCTGTTTCCCCCCAAATCATTGGCCATTACTGATCCTTTTATAATTTCTATTTTTGTCTTTTCCACAATGTCATATGGTTGTGATCACGCATTATGTAGCCTCTTCAGATCTGTTTCTTTTACTCAGTAGTAATCATTTAAAGTTCTTCCATGGCTCTTTATGTCTTGATAGTTTATTTCTTTTTAACATTACTGTTTGGTTTTTAGGGCATACCAGTTTATTTATCAATTGATCTATTGAAAGAGATCTTAGTTGCCTACAGCTTTATGCTGTATAAATTATGAATAAGGCTGCTATTGACATCCATAAGTAGGTTTTTGTATGAACATAAGTCTTCAACTCATTTGAGAAAATAGGAAGGAGCACCGTTGCTGGATCATGTTATAAAAGTATATTCAGTTTTGTTAAAAACTGCCAAACTGTCTTCCAAAGTGGCTGTGCTATTTTGCATTCCTATTTAGCAAAGAATAAGGGTTCATGCTGCTTCACATCCTTGCCAGCATTTGGTGGTGTTAGTGTTTTAGGTTTTGGCCATTCTAATAGACATGTAGTCGTATCACATTATTTTAATTTGCAATTCCATAATGCCATAAAATGTTGAGTGTCTTTCATATGTTTATTTGACATAAACTTGTCTTCCTTGGGGAGGTGTCTATTTAGGTCTTTTGCCCACTTTTTAATCAGATTATTCATTTTCTTATTGTTGAGCCTTAAGATTGCATATTTTGGATAACAGTCCTTTATCAGATCTGTCTTTTGCAAATATTTTCTCCCAGTCTGTGGGTTGTCTTCTTATTTTTTTGACAGGGTCTTTCACAGAGCAAGAGTTATAATTCTAATGAAATTTAGCTTATCAATTACTTTTCCATAGATTGTGACTTTGGTGTTATACCTAAAAAGTCATCGCCATATTCAAGGGTCATCTAGATTTTCTCCTGTTGTCTTATATGAGATTTATAATTTTGGGTTTTATATTTAGGTCTATGATGCACGAATTTAAAGTTAATTTTTATAAGGGTGTAATATCTGTGTCAAGTTTTTTGTTGCTGTTGTTTTGTTTTTGTTTTTGCATGTGGTTGTTCATTTGTTCCAGCACCATTTATTGAAAAGATTATTTTGCTCCATTGCATTATCTTTTCTCCTTTGTCAGAGAACAGTTGACTATACAATGGTATTAAAATAGTGTTGTATGGTGACAGGGTAGCCACACTTGTGGTCACCATGGCATAACACACAGACTTGTATGAATCAAGTGAATCATGGAAATTACTGTAACACTATGTGTCAACTACACTTCAATTAAAAAAAAAAAGTTCAGTTGGTTTTCTTTATGTGGATCTATTTCTGGGCTCGCCACTCTGTTCCACTGATTTACTTACTGTTTCACCAATATCACACTGTCCTGGTTACTGTAGCTTTATATTCAGTCTTGAACTTGTGTACTGTCAGCCTTTCAACTTTGTTTTTCTCCTTCAATAGTGTGTTTACTATTCTGGATCTTTTGTCTCTTATGAAAATCAGTTTGTTCAATATCAACAAAATAATGTCCTTGTATTTTTGTATGGATCATATTGAATGTATAGATCAGGTTGGGAGGGACTAACATCTTCACAATATTGAATCTTCCTATCCATAAACATGGAATATCTCTCCATTTAGTTGTACTTTGGCTTCTTTCATCAGTGTTTTATACATGTCCTCATACAGATCTTGTACATATTTTGTTAGATTTATACTTGTTATTTTTTGTGTGCTAATATGTTTTTCGTTTCAAATTCCACTTGTTTACTATTAGTGTACAGAAAAGAAATTGACTTTTGTACATTAAACTTCTACCCTACAACCTTGCTGATAATTACTTATTAGTTCCAGAAGTTTTATTGATTCTTTTGTGTTTCCTACATAGACAATCATACCATCTGCAAACAAGAGTTTTATATCCTCTTTCCCAAAGACATACCTTTAATTTCCTTTTCTTGTCTTACACTGTGATAGTTAGGACTTAAAATAAAATATTGAAAGCAGTGGTGAGAGGGGACATCCTTACCTGTTCTTAATCTTAGCATGGAAGCTTCTAGTTTTCCATCACTAAATATGTTAGCAATAAATTGCTTGTAGATTTTTTTTTGTTAAATCAGTATGAGAAAGTACCATTCATTCCTAGTTTGCTGAGAGTTTGTATCCTGAATGGATGTTGGATTCTGTCAAATGTTTTCTCTGCATCTGTTGATATGATCATGTCATTTTTCTTATTTAGCCTACTGATGTGATAGGTTACATTAGTTGGTTTTTGAATGTTGAGTCTTGCATACCTGGGACAAACTGTAGTGTTATAGCATTTTTGATTCTATCATGTCTTATGATTCTTAAATTTTCCATTTCTCTTCTAATATAATTAATCAGTTCTTACACGTTTTGACATTTTCTATTAGAGCCCATAACATACTAATCTCCTATTAGATAATTCTAACACCTATATCATATCTGAGACTGGTCATGATGATTGTTTTGTTTTTAATATTGTGAGTTTACCTTTTACATGCTTGGAAATTTGTTGAAAACTGGACATGTAATAGAATGATAGAAACAAATAATTTTGCCTTTAGTGGGATAATTTATGTCAATACTATTAGAAGCCAGGCTAAATTAAAATTTGCTATAGGTATAGCATCAGAGGCTTCAAATTCCTCTAGTTGTCTTATTTTTATTTCCCTTTTTAATTTTTTATTTAAATTTTTGTTTGTTTGCTTTTTGTTTTTTGGGTGGGGGGGTTGTTTCCTCTGTGAGGATCTGTGCTTTGCAGTCCTTTCAGTTGCAATCTGCTGCTCTTATACTGGATTCCACCTGTTATTGTGGAACAGTGTTATAAAGGAAAAGGCTCCATAATATTCCAATTAAATCTCAGTCTTTCAGGAATGCCTAGGTGGCTCAGTCTGTTAAGCATCTGCCTTGGACTCAGGTCACAACCTCAGGGTTCTGGGATGAGCCCCATGTCTGGCTCCCTGGTCAGTGGGGAGAATGTGTCTTCCTCTCCCTCTGCTGCTCCAACAGACTTGTGCTCTCTCGCTCTCTCTCTCTTTAAAAAACAAAACAAAACAAAACAAAACCTCAGTCTTTGGGGCACCTGGGTGGTTCAGTCGTTAAAGCGTCTGCCTTCGGCTCAGGTCATTATCCCGGGGTCCTGAGATAGAGCCCTACATCGGGCTCTCCGCTTAGTGGAGAGCCTGCTTCTCCCTCTCCCACTCCCCCTGCTTGTGATTCCTCTCTCACTGTATGTGTGTCTCTGTCAAATAAACAAATAAAAATAAAAATAAATTAAAAAAATTAAAAATCTCAGTTTTTCAGAGGGTTTATATCACGGGGAAGTAGTCTCCATTAGTGTTTCTTCACTGAAGTGGCGCTATTCCACCTGACTGCTACTCCCTTTCAGACTACAGTATTCCTGGCCTATTTCCTTGAAACCCTGACACTGTCAACAATGTTACTTTTTCTCCTTACTAAGACATCAAGCCTGAATGGGGACCTAGTAAGAGATTCCCAACCAGATGAGTCTCCAACAAAGTCTTCTCTTCTGGATAATAGTCCTTTTTGTGTGTTGGGGAGAAAGTCATTTATTTCACAATGGTTCCTCTTTCCATCCCCTTCAATGGAAGATTTTATTCAATCTGCATATTGAGAACCCGGTGGGGTTCCTGACAGAGGTTCAGGGGAAGTGTGGGTCTCCCCTAAGACTACAGTTCCAAGGGGTCTGTCCCTGCTGAGCTAGTTGACACAACCTCCAGCAATTAAACAATGTTACCAATTAAATGTTCCTGCCACCTTATGCCTTCAGCAGCAGGGAAAGCAGATCACAACTGTGTCTCTGGATGAACCTATCATTTAGGTTTTATGGTAGCCCTTTGTCCTGCAACTTCACTTCACTGAAGGGTCCAAGAAAAGTAACTGATTTTTGCTTTGTGTAGCTTTATCTTAAGAGAAAGAGTGACAACCTCTAAGCTACTTACATGTTGGAGTTAAACCAAGAGTCTCTAGTTTTTAAAGATTTTACATAAGCAGATGTCTCAGTTTCCATTTAATTACATTTCAATAGACTAAAAATAGCTCTTAAAAATATTACTAGAGTCCCTTTCATTTCTGCAAATTCTGTGAGTCCCTGAGTAGATAAGCTATGGCATTTTTTCCCTAACTGATGATCAAGGCTTTAAATCACTCTGAAATTCATTTCAGGGAGCTATAGTTCAGGAGCTGTCCCATGATCTTCCCACTCAGGTGTTCTCAGTGGAATGCAAAAGCTAGAATTTGGCTTTTCTCCACCAACCCAATTAAGATCCCTTCCAGCTCATCAAGCTGAACAAAAATTGCATTGAGGGCATGTGACAATGGAATATAAGAGGACATGGCATGAAACAGTTGGGCCAAGAAATTTTATGTTGAAATCTGAGTGTGAGGTATCACAGTACAAGAGAGATTTCTGAATAACTAGGTCATTATTGCAAATATGGAAAGGCTTTGTAATTTCTAGGTTTCTCAAGTTGTTCGATTGGTTATTTCTTTAGGACTTTTTTATATTTAGTTTTTCTTTTTTTTACAAGAAGGCATTACAACATTGGCATGAGAACGTCAGTCTCTTGCAAGATAAACATTAGTAATATTATATATGTCCACAAAAAAAAATCAACCAAAAATATTTCCTAAATTTAAAAAAAAAAAAAAAATATATATATATATATATATATATATATATATAAATTTGGGAGCACCTGGGTGGCACAGTGGGTTAAGCCTCTGCCTTAGGCTCAGGTCATGATCCAGGGCTCTCTGCTCAGCAGGGAGCCTGCTTCCCACACTCTCTCTGCCTGCCTTTCTGCCTACTTGTGGTGATCTCTCTGCCAAATAAATAAATGAAATCTTTAAAAAAATTTTTTGTAAACTTTTACCTCTTAGTAAATTCCTTAAGCATTTACCTCAGATACTTTTAGATTCTAATATCAAAGCCAGTAAACAAAATAATCACAAATTGATTCTAAGATTAAACTGATTTTCTTCCCATATAACATGTAGAAGAAAGTCCAACTTATCTTCCTTTCACATACATTTCTGTTTTAATAATCTGTATTTCATTTTGTTAAAAATGGATAGTTGTCATCTGTCTCTTTGGCATGATTACATTTTTTAATAAAAACTTTATTTTATTAAGTATTTCTTTATCTCATATGTGTAGTGGGGTACTTCCACTGGTTTTGTACTTTAAGACATTTGCTGGCAAATAGGTCTCATACATTCCAAGCTTTAGCTAATAAGCACAAAGTTGTCTCACAAATAAATGGGGGATTAGGTATATAGCATTTACTATGAATAACATAAACACACATAGAGAGAGGATCTAATCATCATTTGATTCTTTAATCTTGTCAGCCCTAGTGGAAGGTGGGCTGAAATTCAACCATTTCTCCCCCAAGCACAAAGGACCACATGAAAGACTTGAGATGCTTCTCCCTAACAAACTCTTTCAGAGCTAAAATAACAAAGACTAAGAATCCGTTTAGATTTAATCCCTTAAAAAATATAAATATTATAGACAACTAGACAAGCATCTTAATATAAATGAAACATGGTTTAGGGCAAAAGCTTTAAGAAAATTAAACGCTCAAAGGAATTTTTGCTTAATAATTACAGATAATGAAAACCTGCCTACCATATATCCGGAAAGGTCTAGTTTTAGGTAGACTCAACTGAGACATCTGGAAAATTAGGATATTTGAGCATTATTATTACAAAAGTAACAACAGCAACATGATCATCAGGTACCATGGTTTAAAAAGAAAACAGTAGTTGTTTTAATTCAATCAGTCTAAATTTATGAGATAACTATTGAGCAGAATTTTAGGACAATTCTGTAATATAGTTCATAACAGTTATGCATACTAGGGACAACTTAGAAACTGAGATATAAGACTCATTGCCTTCTATGAATAAAGCAAAAATATAGTGGATCTCGTTGGCCAAGTCTCCAAAGAGAAACGATCTCAGGCCTAAACTAGGGTTAATTCTGATCAAACATATTAACATATTTAAAAGAAGAATGTGCTAGTCAGAGTGGAGTAGAAAGAAAAATTCTTTCTATCCTTTGTCAGGTCTGAGGAATATGAAGAGAAATATGTTCTGTTGGGTCTCCAACTCTATTCTGACACCTGTATAGTCAGGCCTAAGAATATGAGTATTTATATGTTCCTTCCAGTGTGTGTATGTTTATGGGGTTAGTTATATGGAGATGGACTGACCAGGTTAATAAATTATCCATTTACCTCTATGTTTTTTCTGGTATGCCATATTCATCTAGCAACATTCTGAATCTAATTTGCGATCCCCTATAATCAGTCTACAGGAAAAGAATATGCTTATCAGTCAACAGAAGCTTATTCAGGACAGTCATATTATAAGATGATCTCATTATAAGAGTTAACACACTGACTTTCTCAACTTCACATATCAATCTGAGAGTGTTTGGTTAACCAAGAAATTGATCTTGTGCTGAAACTATCAGGTTTCTAAGCTTTCAAGGTTGAGAACTAGCTTTGAATGGACATATACTCACTTAGGTAATGCTGTGCTGTGGAAATGAGATGCCCTTTCACAGAAGACACCCAAACCCCAAATAGGACCCATCTATAAACTTCAACAATTGTATTAGTCATCTTTTGAAATATACCACCACTATTTATCACCTTAGTTCAAAGCATCCTTAACTGTCTTCTGGAACAAAAGCCCCTAGACTTTGGTCTCTATATTCTTCTTCCCACAGAGCCTACAGCCAAAGTGATTTTTTAAAATATAAGAAAAAATAAAATCCTCATGAGAGAATTATCAATCCTTCTTTACATCCACCTTCTGCAGTCCTGCTTTCTGATAATTGGTCTTGCCTCTTAACTCTGTTCTTGCTCACTCTGTTCCAGTCACTCTGATCTCCATGCACTCCCTACCTGGGATTCTCCTTCTCCCTCAGATTCCCTCCTTATTCCTGTCAGATCTCCACTCAAGGTTCACTTCATCTAAGGATTTTTAAAGATGTCCACCCATTTAATATAGTACTTCTTCCAAACCTGTCATTCTCTCTATATATCCTTTACCTTGCCTCACTTTTATACAGAGAATTGCTACCCCTCAACATATCATGTGTTGATTTGTAAGCTGAAGATTTAAGTTCCAATATAACAATGACAAGTTTTTACTCACCACTGTGTGGAATAGGGCTTGGTACATAAACGGTATTCAGGACATTTTTAAAAAATTAACAGTTGCAAGAGAAAAATATGTAGTAACAAAAAGCCTATTTGATTAGACTCCAGGATTCTAATCCTACTTTTGCCTTCAACTAGGCATCCGTGTGACATTCGTCAAGTTACTAGTTCTCCTTTATCTATAAAATGGAAATAATAGCTCTGTGGCCCAAATCCTATATGTGAAAGGCTTTTACATAATAAAACACCAAACAACTACGAGGGATTTGGACAAATAAGATGTCCAAATTTACAAATGGGATAGGTGGCCAAGTTTAGCGAGAAGAACACTGTATTGTGAGTAATGGTGACTGTAAGTCCTAATTCCTCCACTGACCAGCTCTGTGACACTGCCTCAGTTTCCTGACCTTTTCAAGCCTTATTTCCTGATGAAGGAGAAACTTTTTCCAGTATGACTTTTTCCACTCATTTTAAAGAAATGGTATCTTACCAGGAAAAACAATATAAATAATAGTGACTAAGGAATGTTTATTAGCTTTTTCTCCATAACTCATCAGCCAACAGTAATTTAGTGAATACCCACATGTGCCTAGTCCTGTTCTAGCTGTTTGGGATAAATCAGGGCCCAAAAGAGACAAATATCCTGTCTTTATAAAGTTCAACTTCCACTCTGGACAGACAAAAAATACATATAACAAGTAAACAAAATAGTATTTTGAGGAGGTGTTACATGGACAAAAGAGCATGGTAAGGAACTAGGACTCACTCTGTTGAAAGGGATGTATGAAGGGAAAGAAGTCAGGTTATAATTACATAAGAGTCCATAATATTTGATCACACAGTCATTGAAAGACTTTTTTTCCTCTTCTTCTCCCTGCCCCCACCTTTTCTCCCCTTAAAACTTTGAAACTGTTGATATTGTGAATGATGTTGCAATGAACATAGAGGTGCATAGAAAATTGAAACGAGGGCACCTGGGTGGTTCAGTGGGTTAAGCCTCTGCTTTCGGCTCAGGTCATGATCTCAGAGTCCTGGGATCGAGCCCCACATCGGGCTCTCTGCTCAGCAGGGAGCCTGCTTCCTCCTCTCTCTTTCTGCCTGCCTCTCTGCCTACTTGTGATCTCTGTCTGTCAAATAAATAAATAAAATTTTTAAGAAAATTGAAACTATACTATAAATATATTTTACTTAAAATTATAGAATAATGTATTCTCACTGAGTAGCATATAATAACATACCTTTGAAGAAATATTATAAAAAAAACTTTTTGAAATTAGTCATTTAATCTTTGCATGCAGAAATCTGTAAGCATCTTAATTATGACATGCAAGTGATCTCATTGGATTTCTTAATATTGACTTCTTTAAAAGAAGTGATATTTTATATCCATTCAGCAGCTGATGGACACTTGGGTTGTTTCCATAATCTGGCTATTGTAGATAATGCTGCTACAAACATCAGGGTGTATATAGTCTTTGGAATTAGTATTTTTGTATTATTTTGGTAAATACCTGGTAGTGCAATTGCTGGATAACAGAAGTAGTTTTATTTTTAACTTTCTGAGGAACCTCCATACTGTTTCTTAGAGTGGCTGCACCATTTTGCCTTCCCACTGACAGTGCAAGAGGGTTCCGTTTTCTCTGCATCTTTGCCAATACATACCATTTCTTGTGTTGTTGTTTTTAGCCATGGAGATGTGGAATATTACTTGGCCATAAAAAAGAATGAACTCTTGCCATTTGCAATGACATGGATGGAGCCAGAGTATCACGTTAAGTGAAATAAGTCAGAGAGAAACAAATACCGCATGATTTCACTCAGGAGTGGAATTTAAGAAGCAACACAAAGTGAGCAAAGGGAAAAAAAAGAGAGAGAGGGAGGCAAAACAAGAAATGGACTTTTAATGATACAGAACAAACTGAAAACAGATGGTTACCAGACGGGAGGGATGGGGGAATGGGTTAAGTAGGCGATGGGGATTAAGGAGTACACTTGTTGTGAGGAGCACTGGGTGCTGTAAGAAGTTGAATCATTATACTGTGCAATTGAAACATTATGCTGTATGTTAATTAACTAGAATTTAAATAAAAAGTTAAAAGAAGCAATATTTTTATTGGAAATGAAATAAATAGCAGTATCTTCAAGACTCATATATATTCTTTAGTCCACTTATCTGGGAATTCATGATTTTTAGTACTAACCTTTCCATTCCTGGGAGTGGAGGAAGCACAGAAGCTCATTTTTTTTTCTTTTTTTAAGACAATGATCCGTCATTTGGCTTCTAACTTCTGGGGGGGGGGGGGGGCGCGCACGCACACTGCCCAGGTAGTTGTACTTTATAAGAGGATGACGGTTAAGAGGAGGCCAGCTTCCTGAGAGCAAGCCATGTGTCTGGATTTATTGTGTGACTAAAGAAGCCACCAGAAGAGGACCTGTTACATTGGACCCTCTAAGAGAGAGGTTGTTGAAATTGTAGGTTATATTTAGTACCTTTGGTCAACTACGCATCATAGAACATAGACATAAGAAACAGTCATGGTCTTAGCACCTATACTCTCATTTT
This sequence comes from Mellivora capensis, assembly GCA_004024625.1. Classification (NCBI taxonomy): domain Eukaryota; kingdom Metazoa; phylum Chordata; class Mammalia; order Carnivora; family Mustelidae; genus Mellivora; species Mellivora capensis. Next base: position 27,395 of record PISX010012912.1, read on the forward strand.
CAGAAAACTTTTATGCTCCAACGATGACCTAATTTTTAGGGCATGACTAATTAAGAAAAAGTCCAAAATAACAGAATAACCATTTTTAGCATAGAATCTAAAAACTGAAGAACCACATCAACATTTAGATTGCTGTTATAGAGACTCTCCTCTTTGGGTATTAAAAACTATCACCTGCAAGATGGGGTGGGACATTTGTTTCTGTTTGCTAGGACTTCTGGGGTTCTAGGAAGTGACAAAGTACCAGACAAATGCTCTTATTTATAGTCTGTCTCCATTCAGTGAAAAGGATCCATACACTGCTGCTGCCAAGGGCAGCATTAGTTCCCCAGCCTGATGCTTTCATTTCAGGGTTCCCCTTGGTGGAGACTGAACAGAATTCTTGAGTAATGAAAATCATGGCACTCCCTTGTGACTAGAGAAGCCTGTTTCCGACCCAAGCTGCCTCTGGGTTCCGGGAACGTCTGCCCTATACACGCTCTCACATGGTTTGACATGAGACCAAAACCATTTTGTCAGGGAGTAAATTATGGGTGTGGCCAGCAACCATCTCTACTCTCAAACCTGATCCACTTGCTTTTCTCACTTTTTCAACTTTTTCGCCAAGATTTATTTCTGTTATAAGGAGAAAATCTCCTGTAAGTTGGGTTCCCACCTGCCTACCTCTTCTATTTGGTCCTTCACTTGGTCTAAAACAGTGTATCAAGGGAGGGAAAGGCAGATGAAGAGTGAGGGGGAAGGCACATATACACATATAGAGTGTATATTCACACATATGTGTATACACATATAAAGCAAAAACATTTCAACGGAGTTACGTTATTAACCTACTATGTAGAGGACTCAAGGTAGTCAGAAATAACTAAGAGCTTAGTCATTTAAGCAAATACCATAAAATAAAAATAAAATTCGATGGTATATCAGAAAGGAACATAACACATTTGTGGTAAGCAAAGTTTCATTCTCTCATGTACCATGCATTTGTAGAAGAGTTTGCTCTCAAATTAGGCACTCTAGGGTTCCATTTATCATACGAAAGATACTTGGTAACGTTTGCTCTCTTTAGATTGAGACTGTTTTTCTAGAATGTTAAATGATTAGTTTTACGGTCCCTAAGCATAAAAAAGACAAAACTTATGACAAAAACCAGTCCTTCATAAAACTGACTGAGTGTTAACTAAGACACTGACCATTAAAAAAAAAAAAAAAGGCTATAGAAGTCAGGACCAAAATCACCTCCACCAGTGTCTAGCTGTTTTTAACTTGGACAAGTTACTCTGTGCCTCAATTTCTTCATCTACAGAATCTGACATAATAAGGTCTCTGACCTATAGAGTGCTTATTACAGGCCAGATGTTATCTTAAGCCACTGACACAATTAACTCATTTAATTCTCAAAGCAACCTCGGTCAGGTACAAGCTACTCTGCAGGAGGAAACAGGCACAGAGATTAAGTTAGGAGACCTAACAACTGGCAGAGAGAGAATCTGCACCAAGGCACACAACCCCAAAGACCGGTCTCTTAAACATTATACTACCTACTCAGTTAGCAGTTAATACTGGCAAATCTTAAGGTGGTTTGAGGACTAAATGTATAAAATTAAGTATGCAAAGTGGTTAGAATAGTTTCTGGCACATAGTAATAATTTAATAAGTATTAGATATTCAGCTGCCTTATGTCTGATGCTCATTTTCATCAAAAATTCGTAATTGTGGTTTCTGTTGTTGCCCTACTTAGTAAATAAGTGCACATTAAAACTACATCATTTTATATCCATCGAGGTAGAAAAATTTTAAAAATAGTGACAGCCAAAGCTGGGACTCTGGCAAAACATGTTGACTTGTCCTTTTAAATAGCAACGTTTTCCAGAAACTTGAAAAAGTATATTGCCTTTTATGTGTCAACACTCTCACTTCTTCGATGGCAGCATATTGTGGAGGAAGAAATGAAGTCTTCTGATCAGATAGTCCTGGTTTCAAATTCTGACTCAGATGAGAATGAAAATACAAAGAGGTCCTTCCACTTACTAAATAAGTCACATTGGTCAAATTAGTTCTCTCTCTGGGCATTCTTTTCCCTTGTCTGCAAACTTACCTTAAAAAATATATTATATGGGGGTGCCTGGGTGGCTCAGTGGGTTAGGGCCTCTGCCTTCGACTCAGGTCATTGTCCTGGGGTCTTGGGATTGAGCCCTGCATCTGGCTCTCCGCTCAGCAGGGAGCCTGCTTCCCCCACCCACACTCTGCCTGCCTCTCTGCCTACTAGTGATTTCTGTCTTTCAAATAAATAAAATAAAATCTTTTAAAAAAAAGCACAAAAAGAAATATATATATATAATATGAAATAATGCAGTTAAATTACATGGCACTTTGTATGGATTGAACATGTATTAGTTTGTTTTCCTTAAATATTTGTTCTGTGGAACGATCCCAAGGAAATAACTCAAAAGAAAGGTGATTATATAATATTTTAAATTTTTAATAAAAATTATAGTGGTGCCTGGGTGTCACGGTTGGTTGAGCATCTGACTCTTGGTTTTGGCTTGGGTAGTGGTTTCACAGTCATGGGATAGACCCCTGAGTAGGGCCCCATGTTCAGCAAAAATTCTCTCTCCCTCTCCTCTGTCCCTCCCCTCTATGCTCATGCATTCTCTTTCTCACTCACTCTCTCTAAAATAAATAAATCTTTAAAATTTTTTTAATAAAAATTATAATTAACCTAAATGTTCAATAAAGGAAATAAATATATTAAGTTGAATTGATAATGAGCTCCTTATGCAGTTACTTATGTTAAGTATGTTAAGTACTTATGTTAAGTGAAAAAATACATGAAAAATATTATATAATTTATATAATGAATAAAACATGATTATTTTATTATAAATTCCAGGTATAAGAAATTATGGACCAAAAAACAACTGTTTTACTAGATTTTTCCCTTGTTGGCTTCCTATTGTTGGGAACATGTTATTGGGCTAATAAATAATTTTTGATATCATTAGTATAAATTCACAAATGCCTTTTTCTGAATGTTTCACCTGAGAATACCTGAAGTTTTCTAATATTTATGTTTCCTCCTGAGCTTCAACGATCTTTCTCTACCTCATACTTAATTTGATGATTCTAGAACTAGTTTTGCTACAGTAAAAACAATACTAAAAACCTCTGAATTTTTAAATTTCTTATCATATATCCAAAATCTAAGATTTATTAAATATTTATTGAACATTATTGAATAGTTATGTAGTTTACAGTGTTGAACTATTTAAAGCATTATCCATTCTTTCTATTCCCAGTCACCCTAACCAGCAGTATTTATCAACTTATTTTAATATTAGCTTATTTACAAAACTCCTTTAAAAACATGCCCAACAACTCAGATAAACTAGATACTAAAAAAAAAAATTCTTATAAAACCCCAAATTATATATGTTTTTTGTGTTTTTATTTTGGATATGTTACTGTCATAATTTCCTATTGTTTTGTTGAAAAAAATACCCCAATTTTGCTTTTGCAGAGAGAAGTTTGGACTGCTTTAAAAAAAGTGCTTTGTGGTATTTTGAGCTTTTTCATATATATTCTGTCTTCCCAAGAAGCAAAGAAATACAGAGCTTCTCTGAAAGAAAAAAGAAAGGAAGAAGAAAAGTAGAGAGAGGGAAAAAAAATAAGCTTTCTACTTTACGGTTCCGAAGGATTGAATTATTAGGGATAAAATTGTTGGGGTGCTTGGGTGGCTCAGTTAGTTAAATGTCTGCCTTTGGCTCAGGTTGCGAACCCAGGGATCTGGGATCTAGTCCCACATCCAGCTCCATGCTCAGCAGGAAGCCTGCTTCTCCCTCTGTTTCCCTGCTTGTGCTCTCACTCTTTCTGTGTTAAATAAATAAATAAAATCTTTAAAAATATATATATATAAATTGTATGTATGTAAATAAGGTGGAACCTGGAGTGCCAGATAGAAGGGCTGTTCGTGAATTCATAGGGCGGACAACACTGAAGGCTTCTCACTGATGAGAAGACTTGATTCTACATGAGATTCTGCAGCAAGCATGTCAATGCGCACACAACACCTAGGATGGCCTACAAACAGTAGCACTAACTTGAAGATAAGGCATTTATTAATATGCCAAGTTTTAGTGACGAAATCTTAATTAGATCCACATCAGCCTCTACAGGAAACTTAAAAAAAAAAATAGCTGACACAGGTGCAAAGATGTAAGATGCTGAAAAAATTCATTTTGACTGGAAGGGTTTAGATTGATCATAATTTAGTTTGAAAGCCCTGTCTAGCAGAAAGTTTTTGTTCATTCCCTGAGATAACAAAAGTGTGAAAAAGAAAAATAAAATGGAAACACCTCTTATTAGCACTTTCTATTTGGAGGAGCTTGCAATATAATGGAAAAGTTGGAAGACCTTTTTCTCAATGAAAGCTTTAGAAGTTTATTTTTTTTAATGTAGTTAAGAAATAAATGACATTATTAAATTCAAGCATAAAAATGGAAGTTTGGTTGAACCAGAAAAAAATAAAGAATAAAAACGAATGATGAATTTCAGGTTAAAAAAGGAAAAAGAAAAGAAAATACCAAGCTTTACTTATTTTAAGAGGGAGGAGGGGAGAGGTAGAATCGTAAGGGGAGAGGGAGAATTATAAGCAGACTCCATGCCCAGTGCAGAGCACAATGCAGGGCTCAGTCTCACACCCTGAGATCATGACCTGAGCCGAAATCAAGAGTCTGATACTTAACTGCATCACCCAGGCACCCCCACAAAGCTTGGAATTTTTAAGGAAGCTCTAAAAATTGACCACTTTGATATGATAGAGTAAGCCGGTTAAATGCAGTCAATAACCTTAAGGTATAACATATTTAACTTACAAGGAAAAGTCTGTTGCAGTGTTCCTCTTCTAATGAATTTGTGTGCTTTCTATTATTTATGTCAATCTACACCAGCATTTGTAAAAAAGCTTACATTAAAAATTCACCCTAGGTAACCACGTGGTTTGTTAGATTACCACACCAGCATCCAATTTTGTACTTCTTGAGTCAAATTGCTTTATCAGTTTTAACATTATTGTGATTCTGGTTTTCCCCTCAATTTTAAGAGAGCTAACCAAGTTTATGGAAAGTGAGAAAGGGTGTTTTCTGTTCAACCTGAAAATTAAGCTTGCTCATTTGAAAAAGAGAAAAAGTTACTGGAAATTTGAAAGTGGCAAGGGGATTTTGAGCCTTACATTTTTCTTTTCCTGTAACGATTTTTGAACTTAGAGGATAATTCATAACAAAGTCTCAAGATACAAAGGGAGAATAGAAGACAAACAATAAGGACAGAGTGACAATTAATTTTCTTCATTTAAATTATCCCCTAAATATTATGGCTTAAGGTAAAACCGACATGTTAATAACTGTCATTTCCAAAACCCTGACTAACCAATAAGTACACATCACCTCATGTCCATTTCTCATCCTATTTTAAATGGAACAAAGTGACTTTCAGAGGTTGGGAAGTGCGTAATTACATAGACTGAAGTCTTTGGACTTTGATCATAATTATAGTGCTTTATCCATCCATCACTTGTTGCTTGAGGACTGTTCCTGGTGAGTTACTGAAAGGAGATAGGAACTTTGTTAGGACAAATTTGAGCTGCAAAACAGCTAATCAGAAACTTGGCTCTCTTGACTTGAAACAGATTGAAAATTGCCACGTTAATCTCACAATCCATTTGGCTCTTAAGTAAAGTGAGAACATGAAGTTTCCCTTTAGGAAGACATGTGTCTGTTGTTCATATCATTGGGTACCTTTTTTATAAGCTTCTCTTTTTTAAATTTATCTTATTTTTTTAATTTAAACTTTATTTTATTTTTTCAGGGTTCCAAACATTGTTTATGCATCACACCCAGTGCTCCATGCATCTTTTAAAAGCTTCTATGGGGACCTGGGTCCAAGTTTGCCTCACTGCAGTGGTCTCAAAATTGACTGCAAACAAAGGAATCCCCTGTGGTGCTTGATTAAAAAAAAAAAAAAATGCTAGTTTTGTATTTCTCGCCCTCACCCTCCATTTCCCAGAGAGAGGTATCAATGTAACTGTTAACCTAAAATTAACTTACAACATCGAAAAGCCTAGGGCTGTTTTTTCAGTAGTGGCCTGAGAACTCCATGAATCAAAACGGTTTGCTTTTGTTTACACTGCAATCCCAAGGCTCCACCTAGATTTACACAAATCATAGTCTCAGGCTGTGGATGTAACATCTCTCAGAATTCCTGACATCAGAAGTGAAAATGTAGGTTACTGTGGTTTCCTGAACCTGAAGGTGGGCATTACAATTTTGGACATCAGTTACCATCTATGATTTGAATCGAAATATATCTCCAGGGCACCTGGGTGGCTCAGTTGGTTACGCGTCTGCCTTCAGCTCAGGTCATGACCCGGGGGTTCTAGGATTGAGCCTCGCACTGGGGTCCCTGCACAGCAGAAAGCCTGCTTCTCCCCCTCCCTGGGCTGTGTCCCCTGCTTGTTCTTCCTCTCCCTCTCTCTGTCAAATAAATAAATGAAATATTTTAAAAAACCAAAAAAATATAAGAGAGAGAGAGAGAAAGAAATCATACCTCCATGTAAAGCATGTTGAGGAATGTTAATAGATGCCAAAGTCACCCTTCTAACTTGGTGCCTCCTAGGTGGATGCTTTGACCTTGCAGTCCTCAGCAAGTGTGCATCTCCCTAGCCTTCCTCATATCTCCTCGTATGATTTCTACGTGTGCAATTCTACTTTGGATTCCTTGAGTCTAGTTTTGTATCTGACATCTCCTACTGTACCCTCTTAGCACCAAGAAATAATAAATAAATACATAAAATAGGTTCCTTGAGTCCTTTAGTTAAATCAAAACAAAACATAGTTTTAGTGTTCATGTCTACAATTTGGGGATAAAATCCTTTACCTGGTAAATTAGTTTCCTGCGGCTGCTGTAACAAGTTCCCCCAAGCTTGTGGCTTAAGCCAATAGAAATGCATCATCTTAGAGTTCTGTAGGTCTGACGCCTGATGCAGGTCTCACTGGACTGAAATCAAGGTGCTGGCAGGGCTGTATCCATCTGCAGGCTATCGAGGAAAATCTGTTATTTTGCCTTTTCCAGGATCTGGAGCTGCCAGCCTGGCTTGCCTCATGACCCCCTTCCAACTTCAAAATCTGTTGAGTCCTTTCTCACTTCACATCACTGGCTCTTTTTCTCCCTCCAACTTCCACTTTTAAGGACTCTCACGATTACATTGAGCCCACATGGGTAGACCAAGATAATCCACTTATTTTATTGATCAGCTGAATAGCAGTCTTAATTCCATCTGAAACCTTCACTCCCCTGCACAGGTTCTGGAGATTAGGACCTGGTCATCTTTACAGGCCATTCTTCCACCTACCACACCTGCCCACCTCCCAGGTGGATCATATACATGCCGCCCTGGGAAATACTTTGTTAACGGTAAAGTTTTATACAGTTCTAATAAAATGATAATATGTTCTGTTGTAGAAATAACTTCGAACTGGATCACAAGTCTTAAATTCTAGATCTGCTTCTGCTACTATTTTGTTCTGTGATTTGGAGAAAATCACTTAACCCTTCTGGGATTCAGATTTCTCAACCTCTGTTGTGAAGTATAAACACGGAGACAAGCCAAGACATACCAAGTCCCATAATCATTCTTTTTTTTTTTTTAAGATTTTATTTATTTATTTGACAGACAAAGATCACAAGTAGGCAGAGAGGCAGGCAGAGAGAGAGGAGGAAGCAGGCTCCCTGTCAGCAGAGAGCCCGATGCGGGGCTCGATCCCAGGACCCTGGGACCATGACTTGAGCTGAAGGCAGAGGCTTTAACCCACTGAGCCACCCAGGTGCCCCAGTCTAATAATTGTTCTTAATTTCAAGATGATATCAAGCAAAAGGGAATGAAAGTTTGCCCACATGAGGACACGATTATTGCTGGAAAGGAATCCCCAGTGCGCTGGTGTGCTACACTCACATTGGTAAAACTGAGGAATTACACAAGGATAATGCATTTCAGAGTTGGGCTGGGGTCCTATATAAGGCTTCACATCCCAACCGTGAAGAGTAGATCAGAGATTCTAATCCCTAAGTACTTCATGCGGAAACTTCTATTTAAATAGCTTAAATGATTTCATGAGGTCATATAATCAGTTAGTGGTGGAGTTAAGCCTATTATTCAGATCTTTTGACAAGTTCTATGTGTACTCAGTGTACACACTTCCCTGCCTCCCTACCATTTAAACTCACCTACAGCCCAGGGGTAACATCTAGAATTATAATACATCATACTTTGGACTAACCATAAATGATCATAAAGGGCTTTTAGAATTTATTCTTGTGAAAATTGTAAGGGTTTGAAGCAGTTTTTTTTTTCTTCTTCACTACAACTGATGGATATATTAGTCCCTGTTGATAAATTATACCTTCAAATTTCTTTATGAACCAATTCTTCCTGCCTTCTGCCTTGCTTCAATTCAAGTACTGATAGAAACAACATACACAGACTGTAGCATGTTGGCTTGGCTTGTTATATAGAGAGAAACAGTGATTATGGAGATGGCCAAAATGAATGGATTAGCCTCACTAAAAGCTGGTTTGCTCACTGCAGTAAGTGGATACACCCTTTATGTCATAGCAGAAGTTGATTCATTATATGTTATATCAGTTTTGAAAGACATTGTATGTACATAGACAATACCGTGGGTATATATTTTATTTTTGAACTTGGCCATGATCCTGACAGGAATAAGAGTACTTGAAAAAAAGACTGCCTGTAGAGAGTTTAATGAAAGGACTGTTTGCCAAGGCATAAGGGATAGGATATGGGGTTTTGGAGTTAGTAATGACTTGGAATACTGAGCACTTCTACACTTGAAAGAAAAGGAGGGTAGGCATCTGGACCTGTGGCAAGGGTATCTGACAGGTCCTGCAGCCTTTAGTAGAAAACCCAACAGGGAAGTGGCCAGGGAAACATATACCCTAACTTCCCTCCTTAGGCACTTTTTTTAAAATTAAAATTCAATTAGCCAACATACAGTACATCATTATTATTTGATATAATGTTCAGTGATTCATCAGTTGCGTTTAAACCCAGTGCTCATCGCATCTCCTTAGGTGCTTCTAACCCAAGAGGAAACCAGAGGAGAAAAGAAGAGTTAGGGCAGTCTTTCGAAGTCAGCTTCCAGAGGTACAGAACAAGATGGAGAAGAATGGAGGATGCAAGTGGAGAGGCAGGGGGAGGACACCCAACACAGAAGTACATCAGCCCTTCTGTGATATTCTCTCGTAAACGAAATGATGTTCCACTAGAAGTTCTGTCACCACACTCCCTTTTGGGATATATTTAGAAAGTACACTTAATGAAGTTGACCTTTTAACTGGTAAAGCATAAAATTCACAATCAATAGCAATTTACACAGGAAATGCTTCTTACTCATTCATATACCACGTTAGCAGTTCGAACTCTTTTGAATAGAGGGTGACAGGCAAAAAAAAAAAATTACAAAATCATCTTGCAAGTGACTCAAATTATAATATGTTGCATTTTCTCTTATTTTTAGCCCTCAGCTATCATATTATCTCAAAATTTGATCTTGATTCATTTTTATCATTTTAACTGCTTTATTTTCAGTTATATTTTGAAAGGATTTAATCTTTTAGAATTACACAGTTTAAAAATCTATTTTAAAAACTAGATGGCAGTTCTAAAAACTAAAGGATGAAAGAAGGCCCCAAATTATTACCCAACAATAAACTAACAGGGATTTAGATTCTAAAATGCTACATTTTAGATTCGTTTTGAGTTATCACCTAATAAAAAATGAACAGAACTCATTGTTTATAGTTTTCATTTTTAAGGAAATGGTAATCTACCCATGCACTCTTCTTTATTGATCTGCCATAATTTCATCTAAGCTTTGGTATGTGCTAAAATTAAGTTAGCAATAAAATGACAAGACTTGTGATTTCCCCCCACCTTTTCTTCCTCTTTGTAATGGTCCAAATCATCAAAGAGGAAATCTTAGCTCCATGGTTTTCATGCTCTTTTGATTGTCAGAAAAGTTTTTGCAAAGACTAAAGTAAATTAGCATAAACCCTGGAACACAACTAAATGTATAGTATGTCAATGTGTTCAGGTGCAAAGGAAAAAAAAACAAAAACCAAAAAACCAGAGGGTGAAATCTCAATCTTAACTGAGAGAATGATTATCACAGAACTTTGAAAGTGGCTTTTTGGGAATGGCATTAATATTCAGTAATGAATGATAATAGCATCTCTCATTTATTCTATTCTGTAATAAAAGGAAACCATGCATTAAGGTAGCTTGGAGTTAAAAATAACAAGATATCCTAGTCTTTCTTTTTTTGAAAATTCCCTTTCATGACTTCTTTCTAAAGACAAGGTCAGGAAAAAAGACAAATTTAACTATGTAGATGACTACGATTGTGGAATGATTAAATTTGGTCTTCCTTAAAATAGATTTTGTAAACTGAGAACTACAAGGTTTGTCTGCTAAGAAAAAGCAAAAGCAACTTAAACCCATTCACTCACCAGGCATTAAAGAGAATATTACTTATTCTTACTGACAATACATGGTATCGCAGATACCCTGCAGTGCTAATCCACTTATTCACTTATTCACTAAGTAGTGTAGACAGGAAAAGAGTAACAATTCAGTCTTTAAAATATGTGGCAAACAGTTAAAATATTTGGGGAAAATATACGTTATTAAGTATATAAGTACCATAGAGTTAAATAAATAAATATTACGGCCACATCTTACTCATTTGGCTATTTCCAGTGCCTTGTACAGAATAGATGCCCAGAAACAAGCATTTGTCTGCTCTTTATTTGCAAGTTGTTTTCATTACAAGTGGAGAGTACACTATCTTGCTGGACATAATTTATTAAACTACTTTAATGTACTATTAGGGCTTTGAATTTTATAATATGTCAAAAGCAGACGATTTTTGTTCCATGAACTAACAGGTTGTTGGGACACTATCAGAAGCAATTTTCTCATTTATTTATATTTCCAGGCTTCTCTCATCAATCATGGATAATGCCTGTAGACAGGGGTGTACAGGGTTGATGTGTGGGTTGCTAGTCAATAGAAGAAATTTTCCTCCAGAGCTGAGGTAGATCCAAGTACCTACGTTAAAAAAGATGTCCTCAAGGGAAGCATGATACAGTTAATATTTCATCAAAACTATGCTCTTAGAATACCATTTCAAAAGATGTTGAGTAGAACAGAAAATTTTGAGTCTGGAAAACAATTTGGGAACTAGAAAATATTGGGTATTTTGCTCTTTATTGACCCAATTCCCAACTCCATTGAAATCTAATTAATAAGTTATCCAAGAACATAAACTCCAGAGTCCCTCATTTTTGCTAACATTGTGATTTGTGGCAGATAGCAAGGCAAAAATCAGATCACAATTCACATTTCTCATTTCAACCTAGAAGACCACAATTTGCTCTCTCTCTCTCTCTTTTTTTTCTTTTTTCTCCCTTTCTTTTCTTTCTTCACCATTTACCTTTCTGCCATACATTTCTGCTTCTGCTTTTTCAGACAGCTCACCAGAAACCTCACAGGAAGAGGAGCAAAGTCTACATTGTCCACATTAGTGTCCTACATGGTGACAAGTCATATTAATGAAAAAAGATCACACATCTTCTGTAATTGCCTAGGCAATGTGACAGTAACTGAGCCCTGCCCGGAGAGCCCACTCCACTTCTGGTATGAGCTTCCAATAAACCTTGGTGGTGAATGACAAGTTAACCCCTTTGGAACCCCACCATTTTCAACACTCAGAGGACCTCTCTCATTAGTCTTATAAAATAAAGTATGAAATTCCAACATCAAATCTCATGCTGTTAAATTAACAACATCACACTGCTACATACGACTTAAATATCTCCCATAACTTTATGACTGGAAAAACACTGTTCAGATTTCATTTACCAGTTTAAAAATAGCAAACTCTAATTTGAAACACATACACACACATCGTGCACACTCACTAATATTCTCTCTTAGTGCTAGGCAAATGTTCCTTCCTATAAATATAAATAAAATTCAGTACTATTATAAATTTTAAAAGTCAGATTTGTTAAAAGATGATGTTTGTTATGAAACAAATCAAGAAGAAAATATTCCTTAGACCCAAAATGACAAGCCACAATCTGTTGGCATAACAATGGTTATTCATCTATTTTTAATGTGTAAATCAAAATTATTCTGTGTTTATTTTCACTTGAAGATAGTCCATTGATTATTATATCCCTGACCAATGAAATTTCTTCTTCTTGGGTGGGTGAGCACTGAGCAAGGCAAATAACAGATTTTCAACATCTGCAAATGGTGTGATAATTTTTTTCAAGAAATCATAGGAAGATTGTCTTTGTAACTTTGTAGATCCAGACATAAGCTAAAAAGAAAATTAGAAACGATGCCCACAGACCACTCTAAGTTCACAGCAAGTCCAAAATAATATCGCTGTGCTCCTAAACAAGGAGGGGTTGCTCTTTGTAGACAGCAGAAACACTCATAATACACAAGGCACTCCAATTAAGTTTTGATAGAAGTTACGTCACATTTCAACTCACCGCTGGATGTATGGGTCGGGACAGTACTGTAGGGTAGCACACCGAGAAGTTTCACAATTCATTTCCTTCAACTCTCTTTGATAATCAACAAGTGGAGAACAGTTAGAGAACATATACACATGTACCTGTGTATATATAGATAATAAAGCCAGGAGGCTAAAAGCAATAGGGTCAAATGCTATCAGACATAGAAGTTTAGACACTTCCCCCTTCGTACACATTTGCAAAGAGGCGGAGCGTTTGTTGATTTTAGCCAATGAGATTCGTCAAGTGACTCAAACATCAGAAACAGTTGATTCTTACCAGCTGGGCATCCTCTCTCAAATTGTTCTTCCCCCTCTACCACGGCTTCAGAGTCCTGGAGGTATAGTGGTCACACTTGTTGGCTACTTGGAGGCATCTCTGAACTTCTGATCTCTCTGGTGATTGGATGCTGGCGTGAATGGCATCAGAGTTTAATTTCAGCAGCCGGGACTTTTATAACAGAACTGAGCTGATGAGTGTCCATCCTGCCCCAGCTAATTAACGTTTCCATGTATCTGCATACTGATTTGATTTGAGGACTTCTGTAACTGCTTCAGGAGGAGGGTTTTTTTTTTTTTTTTTTTCATCTCCACCTACCCCCCCTCCCCTTTCTCCCTTTCAGCCAACCGCCTGTTGTGGTCACAATCTCAAATAGCAAAGACAGGGAAATTCCTTGATTATATTTAACCTAGAACTCACTCTTCGTCTCAACTAAGAGAAACTTGTATCCATTCACATCCCTTAGAAGTTTTTCCTTCCCCAAATAAAAGAAAATAACCTTTATCGAGCTGTGTTTCATTTTCAAATATCCTACCTCAAACACACACACACACACACACACACACACACACACACAGGATTTTCTTAAAGTGATAATAGTTAATTATTTCAGACTATTTTGAAGCTTACACAATTATTTTAAATTGCCTGTTACTGAAAACATTCTGGCTTACTTCAATCTCTTTCACTCTGCCTTACTTTCTTATTATGTTTATTGTTTTTGCTGGTTTTGGTTTTGCTTTGACTCGACCTACTTTAGAGTAAAATCATTAAATTCTTCATATATCCAAAAATGAGTATAATATCAGAAAAGTCTACATAGAGAATCATTTACTTCCTTTCTAAACACGGGTTGTAAACCTATCCTGGTTTTGTGGATTTGGAAATTGAATGAAATATGATTCAGAAGCTAAATTAAAATAGACTCCAGTAGAAAAAAAAAAAAAGTCCGTGTGCCTAAGCGTCACTAACATGCCAAGTTCACATCCTCCACTCACTCCCTAATCACAGGTCACCTGTAAATGGGTAACATCAACAGTAGCCAAAATTGTGAGATAATTGAAAATCCTTTTCGGAGAAATTTGACATTTCCTTAAAAGAAATTCTGGTTTTCAAAATGTGTTTCATAAAATATTTCATTTGTTGCTTCAGCCAGGATAGAAGGGAGAAGCTATTTAAAACTTGACATTCTCTTCCCTTACTTAGCCTGAGAGTGTCTCACATCTGTGAATTGTGAAATTCACAAACATGCTGGCCGGAGCCCCAGCCAAATCCAACAGCTTGTTCTACAAAATGCAAAACTTGAAGGGAAGATCATTTTACTAATTAATTATAGATTTGTTAATTGGAGTTACAGTGTTTGGCTTTACTCCTGCTATTGGAATACAGGTGACTGGAATATACAAAATTCATAAATTGAAAATAATTTCCTTTCACCATGGCCAAGTTCTTCCATCACACAGGGCCTTGTTTTTTCCCATTTATAAAATGAGAGGTGAAATAATGATCTGGTAGTGCAGTGCTTCTCAAATGTTAATGCATCTGTGAGTCACCTAGAAATCTTGTTAACACATCTTCTGGTTCAGTAGGTCTGTGGCAAGGCCTGAGACTCTGTATTCCTGAGAAGCTCCCACATGACACTGATGCTGCTGGTCCTTGCATCACATTTGGAATAGCAAGACTTGGTGCTCTTTTCAGGCCTGATATCTATTTACTTCTAGGAAGTAAGGAGAACTTGTCTACATATTTTAAATTACCAGAAGAGGCTCTAGATCCCCAAATAAGTTACCAATTTGCAAGCATTTCTAGCATGTTTTTAATTTTAAAAGGTTTATAGCCTAATTTATAGAACAGAACATTTAAATTGCATGCCTTGACATCAATAGCTGTTGTAAAAAAATCCTGAATTTACTTAGCTAAGAAGGACAGATATTAAATGGCAGAAAATTTTCCATAAATAATCATGAAAAATAATGGATCCTATTGCATCCCAAGAATAAATGCAGAGAGCTACCTTGACCAAGGGCAAAAAGGCAAACTCTCTAAGATTCAACAGCACACCAATATCACACAACCATCTATAACCTGGGAAAAAAAGTGACAATCATACTATAATTAACATAATTGCCACTTGTATTAATATTACATCTGTCTTCCCCCCTGGAGTCTCAGGTTGCAAATGCATAAGTTATGTCTTTGGTGTACAAGTTACATGCTTTTCCAGCAACTCAAGTCTCTTAGGCAAAGACTATACAATGACATACACAGAAGCCTAGGAGAAGACAATTGCCTTTCTGACCAAGACCTACCAGTCTGAAGGATGTCTTTTGTGCTGACTTGAAGTATGCGTGAAAAGGAAGAGAACGTTAAGGACTTAGGGAAACAGCGGCATTTATGACCTGAAATTCTGGACATAACAGAAGAGAAAGGGATACTTTCTCCTTCCCAGCTCCTACCAGCTGAGAGTGTGTCCTGTGCCAAACTCTGGTATTTAAAATACATGTGAATTATATACATGTGAATTATTTCACTGCAGCCCTTCTTTATACATTCCATCCACTGGTTACATACTTTCCTGGTTGCTCTCCTGCCCTGGATAGTATTTTGTTGCCCCTTCCAGAATGTTTTCAAAGCCTATCTGTATATATCCACATCTCACAGATCCTTCAGAGGACAGAAAGCCTTTCTCATCCCTCCAGGTGAAAGGAAACTCCCTTACCTTTAATGTCCTAACTCATATCTGTAATTGTGTAATGGTACCTGCTACTTCCTTTGTGCATGTGGGCAATTTTTGCATAAGCCCCATCTTCTGTACTGGATTGCGAACAGGATAAGGGTGACTTTGCTAGTTGATTTGTTTCTGTGTCTCCAGGAACTAGCAAAATACAGTTCAGTAGTGAATAACATGTTTATGTCATTGAAAAAAATCATCTAATCATAAGTATTACAAGTGATTGAAAACGAACTTTAAGAAAACACTTGACTTTTAGAATCAAATTTACTGATGTATAATTTACACACAATGAAATTCACTAATTCAAAGTGTTCAGTTTGAGTTTTGACACATATAGCTTCTACCACATCCAAAATATAGAGTATTCCATTACTCAAAAAATCCTCTTATGCCCCTTTGTAGGTTAATTCTTTTACCACAGACTCTGGACAATCACTCTCTTGCTTTTTGCCATTATTATTTTTGTATTAGTATTTTTGCCAAATGCTAGTTGCATATTTTCTAGATTTTTTTGCATATTTTCTAGATCTAATTACTAATATTTTACATTAGTATTTTTTCCAAATACTAGTTGCATATTTTCTAGAACAGCATTATCCAATAGAATTTTCTCTGATGAAGGAAATATTCTATATTTGCACTGTGCGATATGGTAGCCACTAGTCACATGTGACTAATGTGATTGGGGAAACAGATCTTTGTTTTTATTTTTATTGAATTTTAATCAACTTAAATTTAAATAGTCACATATGGCTAGTGGCTACCACGTTGGACAGTGCAAATATAGAATATCTCATAAATAAAGACACATAGTATGTGTGTATTCTTTTGTGTCTAGGTTCTTTCCCTTGGCACACTGTTTTTGAGATATACCTATGTTGTTACACATGAGTAACTGGTTCTTTTTTTTTTTATAGCTGTTGAACACATGGATTCTTTCCCTTTTTTCCCTTCTTTTTGTTATTAAGAATAAATTCTGGTCTCTGATACTCAATTTTGGCTAGAAGTAAAAGTCCAACGGACTTTTAAAGAATTCAATAATAATATGTCCTATTGGGTATCTTCGTAATGTGGAATAGCTCGGTTTTTTCCCAAGGTTGCTAAATCTCTAGAGAAGACAGCAGATATGTAAAGAAACTGGCTAACCAGGATTTCACATGGTCTCTGATGCCAGCTTACTCCCTGACCTTAGGCAAGCAGTGTTCTTTGATCCTTAGATTCTTGATCTTTAAGAGGAAGGGTTTATCAGTGAAGATTATTTTGTTATAAGCAATAGGAACTCACTCTGGCTAAATGAAATTATTTAAAAAAAACATGAAAATTCAGAGTGGAAGAGAAAGTTGAAAAATGAGGTTCAGGAAAAGGTCAGAAGCAGGATAGCTTCAGGGATCTAAGTAATAGGAATGAGTAGAGTCACTTCATTATACCACAGCAGGAATAAATCAGACCCAACAGGTTTTTCTAAACTTGAGTCACTTAGTTTAAGATTAAAATTCTTAGAAGGAAGGTGCCATGTTTGGCCCAGAAAAGTCTGAACACACTAATCCACAGCCCCACCAAGACTGGAGCAAAGAGAGTTTCCAAAAGAAAATAGAGTTTCTATTACCAAGGAAAGGGCAATAGGTACAGGACAATTGAAAACAACAGATGCTTCATGAGGGGCTTAAAGTAGATGATCTCGCACATTCCTTTAGTGGGTTGTCTGTGGCTATGGGATTGGAGAAGCTAAATGTCTTTCTTTTGGGTAACTAAACCTCAGGTCCTGTCCTCTCCAAGTCATCCTGGCTGGTGCCTCTTTTATAATATGGGAATCAGGAGAGAACATTTTCGCATATAAGGTGATAGAGTAAACTCATCAAGTGTTGGTCACATTGAAGAAACTGAGGAGTGCGGTGATTTTTAGTCTTACAACACTCTGTGTAGTAAGGGACTTCGGATTAACCCCACAACCTCTATTTTCATGGAAACCATGTTCTGCCTTGGGGGAGGATTCTACTAACCCTTCCACCTTTGTGCTCTATAAATCTAATATTTGCTAAATAAAGCTGGACCTAGAACTTAAGTGGGTTGGATTAAGGCCAAATGCTTTTTTTCTTCTATCAGTGAAAAACCAGATGCATTGCAAGCTTAGCAATGTGCCTCCTCTGATTTGATCTCCACCTTTTACAGGTCACCAGAATTCATCGAATAGGAAAAAATGCGTAGGTAAGCTAATGTCACCGAATCTACGGAGAAGGAAGATGCTTCAGCGGGTTGTCTGGGAAAAGGGAAACCTCTCTATTCAGAGGGCATGCAAGGAAACACAGAGGCCAAATGGGGAGGGAGGAGGTTGGCAGTTTCCCTAACAGACAAATCTGACACCGTCCAAGTCCCACCCAGTGTCCAAAAGCAATGTGGGTGGGCTTCTTTTCCAGACATCCCTGAACAGCTGTGTGAGGGCTGCTCCTCACTCCTACCCCTCCTTCGCTTAATGCCCACGTGAGTGAGAGATAAATAAGGAGACACAGGAAGTCCCTATTTGGCACTTTCCAGATTTTTTTTTCCTGAACCATTTGTCGGTCGCAGATATGATGCACCTTACTCTGAATGTCTTGGTGTTCAATTTCTAAAATAAGGAAACCTCTTATGTAATCATAATTCAATCACTGAAGTGTAGAGATCAACACTGATAAAATTTTATCTTCTCTATATACCTTATTCAGATTTTTCCAGTTATCCCAATAGTGTCCTTTATAGCAAGAGAAAATCCTGGCTCACACATATCTTTATGTCTCATGACATATATATTTTTGAAAGATGCAGGTCAATTATTTTGTAGAACATACCTTGATTTAGGTTTGGCTAACCTCATGATTTAGGTTTGGCTAACCTCTAATCATGTTTCCTCATGATTAGAATTAGTAATGTACTTTAGGTAGAAACATCACAAAGGTGACACTGTGGTCATCTCAGTACATCATTTCAAGAATCACTCAGTTTTCCAAGCCCACCAAAAGGTTTTTCCCCAGGCTCCTCTCAAAATTAGATTTATTATAAGCCTAATATAATTATCCCAAGCCCTTTCACCTGCACAATCTTGGGAATTACTCAGCAATATTTTTATATCGCCATCGTGTTTCCATAAAATATATGAATGTGAAATATTTGAACTATAATCTTCTAATGTTACTTGCACCATTCTATTCCAATTTTCCCTTCATTGACCTCATTTCACACAGAGTGGTTGTAGAGGTGCAGTGAGATTTTTAGGATCCAGCCGATGGCAAGTTAGACAGGGGATTCTTCGAGTTTGTGTTTTTGGGGGGATACATTTATGTGGTTTGTCGTTATCTTTGTGTAGCGTTCAGCTATTGCTACTCATCCTGTCGTAGGAACAGCTTCCAAGAATACTTCTACACATGTGTAGATTCACTAGGCTTGGTGTCACCTGAGCCGGGGGCCAGGAGTCTTATGGACATTCCTTATAATAACTGCCATGGGAAATGGGTGAGTGGTGGTGGATAAATACAGTCTGGAATGCACAGAGCCAGAAACTAACCTATGGAAAATTTTCCTTCTTTTTATCAAGCATGTAAAATTACAAGCAGTGGAATCAATACCATTAGTATTTACCAAAACCCAGGCTCGCTTCTATCTATTATGTAACATATACAATTATAAATGAACCATATATTATCTGGTCATTTAAGATAGGTGATGCATTCAATAGAATTTATCCTTATATTTGTATTTGTAGGAACAAGAATGTGTGGCATCAAGTGTGTTTGTCAATCTTTAGATTGAGGCCATATATGTGATATTAAGGTTGTATATGTAAGGGATGCCTGGGTGGCTCAGTGTCTGCCTTCGGTTCAGGCCTTGATCCCAGGGTCCTGGGATTGAGCCCTGCATCTGGCTCCCTGCTCGGCGGGAAGCCTGCCTCTCCTTCTCCCACTCCCCATACTTGTATTCCCTCTCTCGCTGTCTCTCTCTCTGTCAAATAGATAAATAAAATCTTTAAAAAATGTTGTACATGCGATATATTTAAGAGTCCAAGATTCTATGACTGTAAACTTGCAGGCTACATTTATATATGATCCATCGAAGTATCTATCTATATGAAATCACTTTGTTCCAGAATGATTTCAGGTACCTTATAAAAATACATATATTTATAAGAATATTAAAGAATACATATGCAAGATTACCAGAAGCCAAAAATAAGATAAAATAGGAAGCTTTGTTGAATGGGTATAGAGTTTCAGTTTTGCAAGATGAGGAAGTTCAGGAGGTTTATTTTACAACAACGTGAATATATCTAACACTACAGAATTACACTTAAATTGCTATGATGGTAAATTCAGAGTTAGGCATTTTTTTACCATAATTTTAAAAAATTTACTTTAGAAACAGATAGGTAAATGAGGAAATAAATAACCACTATAAGCATCAAGGGTAAGAAAAATAGGAGAAAACCAAGGACAGTGTTTGTTCACAAAATAGTGCATGAACTTCTACACTTGTGCTTAAGGGCCATGAATTTATCGGTAAACTCATAAGAAACTAATGTAAGGCCAACTGATACGTCATCTTTTTTATCCACAATAATAGCGTAGACTTGTTATACATAGCACATTCTAGGTACAAAATAGATCTGTTAAAAAAAAAAAAAAAAGGGAGTAGAATGGCTTATACTGAGTCTTCCAAATAAATCGACCTTTGGTTTCTAGTCTGTAAGTCCAATGTATTTGTTCAATTGCTTATTACAAATAAATGAAGTGGATGATGTTGTTATGGGGCCTGACTTTTTAGTGACTTCCAGTATAATTCTCTCTCAAGACTCTATGGCACTCATTGATATGACAATTGATTCATAGATTCAATATGTATATTCCTTGAGGGCTTCCTCTGAGCACCTATCAGGGAACCGGGGGCTGTGGTAGCAAGTGGGTCACTTTGATTCAGTCCCTGCACTCAACCTTCAGTAAAGTTGAAAATGATTCTTTTTTTTTTTTCTTTTCTTGTCTTGTCTTTTCTTTTTTCTTTTTTTCCTTTTCTTTTCTTATATCTTTTCTTTTCCTTTTTTTCCTTTCTTTTATTTTCTTCTTCTTTTTTTAAATCTTAAGCTTCCTAGACAAAAGGATGACTATGGTATAGTTGTGTCTCTGAGTTACTGATAACCAATTTGTCACCTGAGCTTTTGGTTTGGGGTTTTGGGTGCCTGATTAATGCAGATAAGAAAAGAAGATGTTGCTTGCTCATTCTCTCTCTCTCTCTGACAAATAAATAAAAATCTTTAAAAAAAAAAAAAAAAAAAGGGACGCCTGGGTGGCTCAGTTGGTTGGGCGGCTGCCTTCCGCTCGGGTCATGATCCCAGCGTCCTGGGATCGAGTCCCACATCGGGCTCCTTGCTCAGCAGGGAGCCTGCTTCTCCCTCTGCCTCTGCCTGCCTCTCTGTCTGCCTGTGCTTGCTCATTCTCTCTCTCTCTCTGACAAATAAATAAAAATCTTTAAAAAAAAAAAAAAAAGAAAAGAAGGTGTTTACTAGAATTCATGAAACCTGTGTGTAGGTAGGAGAGAATATAATGTAGCATTCTTATTTACTTTTGTGTGGTTTGAGCCCGAGAGAGTCAGCTGGGGCTGAACATCTCCCTCAGACACACATTCACTCCCAAATTTCTGTCTTACAGCTCGAGTACTGATCATCAGAAAGTCATAAAAGCTATCATTTGTGGAGGAAAGGGCTACGGAGGCGGGCCAAGAAAACAAGGGCCAATCTGTATATCCCAAAACCTATAGCTTCCTTCCTTCCCTCCTTCCTTCCTTTTTTTTTTTTTTTTAGATAGGGGGTATGTGCATCTGGGGTGGGGATGGGCTATGGAGCCAGTGGGGGATGGACAGAGAAAGAGAGAGAGAAAGATGGGCATGGAGCCTGCTGAGAGGCTTGATTTCAGGACCCTAAGATCATGATCTGAGCCGGAATCAAGAGTTTGATGCTTAATCCACTTAGCCACCCAGGCATACCTATTTCTTAAACCACTGGATGCTTTTCTGGTGTGTAGTTTCCTGAAACATGCTGTTTGTCTATGGAGCACAGATCCCAAAAGAGGGGCTGAGGACATTTGTAAAGACTTGGTAATTTTTTGTTTTTGAAAATCAGCTATACTCAAAGTTAAAAGGGAATTTAGACATCATTTACTTAGAAAATGTCCCAGCAAACAGAATGACTTAAAAATAAGCCTGTGGGGCACCTGGGTGGCTCAGTGGGTTAAGCCTCTGCCTTCGGCTCAGGTCATGATCCCAGGGCCCTGGGATCGAGCCCCGCATTGGGCTCTCTGCTCAGCAGGGAGCTTGCTTCCTCCCTCTCTCCCTGCCTGCCTCTCTGCCTACTTGTGATCTCTCTGTCAAATAAATAAATAAAAGCTTTAAAACAAAAAACAAACAAACAAACAAACAAAAGATAACAAGCCTGTGTATAGTGCTTTAAATTTTACCAAACACTTTCCCAGTGAGTCTTTCATCAGAGCCTCCCAAATGCCATGTGAGGACCAGAACAAGTAGTATCATCACCTCCATTTAATATGCACGAAGAAACTAAGATACAGACAACTTAGATAAACTCAGAATCACATAACCATCAGTGGCAGTAGCCTGTAGCAGAACCAACTCTTACTTCCAGCCCTGAACCCATTTGCTCAATAGAATAACATTAATTATGGGGTGCCTGGGTGGCTCAGTGGGTTAAAGCCTCTGCCTTCAGCTCAGGTCATGATCCCAGGGTCCTGGGATCGAGCCCCACATTGGGTTCTCTGCTCAGCAGGGAGCCTGCTTCCCTTCTTCTCTCTGCCTGCCTCTCTGCCTACTTGTGATCTCTGTCAAATAAATAAATAAAATCTAAAAAAAAAAGAATAACATTAATTAGATGCCTATGGTATACCTGGTGTTGTGCAGGGCTCTGGAGAAATAAAGGTAAATAAAACCCAGTCTCTTTCCTCCTCATAGTACATGTGCAAGTCCAGAATTTTTATGGTGTTTGGCATTTACTAAACATTTTATGCCCATTAGCTATTTAGATAAAAACCTAAAAGCCCTAGGAGTTAGATGCTATTATCTCCATTTCTCAGAGGAAGAAACAGTTGGCCACCTTGCCTTCATCATTCAGACAGACAGCGTTGGAACCATGATCTGAACTCAGTTAAACCTGTTTCCTTAAAATTATTGCCACACTTCTAACCCTCCCCAAAATGACTCGGAATACATTGTATGCATTTTTATGGCTTGGAGTCCCAAACATGGTCTCTAGAACATGTCTCTCAATGTTTTTTTCCTGGTCCAGTTAGCCTGTGATAACATAAGCCCCACAAATGCCAACCCTTAAAGAAAGGCATGAGCTCATGACAAGCACCCACATTTGGGCCAGGAGTCAAGAATGTTAACTCTGCTTATTTTGAAATCTGGGTTGTGCACACTGTTCAAGCATGTGGGAGTGGATGTACTGATAAAATGCTTCTGTGGGATGGAAGTGATTCTCAGGGCACCCTTACAGGGGAATCCACATGGGATGACCCTTGAATAGGTCTTGTTTACAGCAACATCTCTGTGCCAAATTTTTAAGGAGTACATTTAAAGTACAACCTTGGAGGAATAATCCCAGTCTGAAAATGCAACTACTTTTGACTGCTCTTAGGTAGGTAACACACTACTCTGCCACTCAGCCATTGATCCATTTAAACTATCTGGATCCTTATTCAATATCTCTCATGTTATACTTCTGAACAGCATAGGTTATTTTCTCCACAGACCTGAACAACTCTGTGTGCTATAAAAATGATTGCATCAGTACATTTTCAAAGTAAAAACATCTTTCTTTTTCAGATCATGAGATCCTGACCATACATATATAATAAGAAGTGTGTGAAGAGAGAGAAAAGAGAGAGTGAGGGAAAGAGTGAGAGATAGTAGATACAATGATGATATTTATATGAGTGTATGTATGTGTGTATGTAGATATCATGTATACTACATGTATATATGTACATATATGAGTATTTATAATAAATATATTAATATATATGCACATTACCTATATACAGAAAGAATATTTACTAGTTAATTTTCTCTTCTAGTTTCTTCATTTCATCCTAATAATCAAGGCAAAAAAAGCAAGTCAAAATTATTTAAAAATCTTCTAATGGAAGAAATAAAACAATCCAGGCAACTTATTCTCAGGGTGTAGAAAATCTTATATGGACACTATCACAAAAGCAGAACAAAGCAAAGAAAGTTCATAAACTCTAAGCAGCAATTATTTCTGGGTAGATGGATTAATGGAGTGAAGAAAATATTTTCTTGCTAATATTTTTCTATAGTTTTCAAACTTTATACAGTGAATATGCATAATTTTTATATTCTGAAATAACCTATATGAAACAACTATCAAAAATATTTCCTTGTAGAATTTGTCTCTAGAAGGTGTGTCTAAAAGAGGAGTGACACAAATTATGTCAGACTACATGGATCAAAAAGAATGTCTCAGTTCTCTGATGGATCTGGGTCTACATGGAGAATTTCTGTAAAGGAATGGGAAAGACTTACACTCACCCTCATTTGAAATATGCCCAGGGGGCGCATGGGTGGCTCAGTGGTTTAAAGCCTCTGCTTTCGGCTCAGGTCCTGATCCTAGGGTCCTGGGATCGAGCCCCGCATCGGGCTCTCTGCTCAGCAGAGAGCCTGCTTCCTCCCTCTCTCTCTGCCTGCCTCTCTGCTTACTTGTGATCTCTCTGTCAAATAAATAAATAAAATCTTAAAAAAAAAAAAGAAAGAAAGAAATATGCCCAGAAGTGCAGTTCTAGAGGTTGAATTGAGTTCAAAGAGTTTACATGGACTGGTTGTATGAGGATGGAATTGTGTGACCCATGGTCACAGGACAGGGTGCCATGTTTTACAGAGCTCTCTCCACTGACAACATTGGATCAGGAAGGGAAAAATGGCTCTTACAAGACATCTGTAATGCGAGTGTGGCAGCCGTGGAAATACATAGCTCAGCTCTCCCGACATGGAGCATATAACCAACTATCAGCCACAGCATTCTTTTTTTCCAGCCACATTGCTATCTCAGAAAGGCCACACTACCTCCACGCTCCTTCCAGCCAAGGACTGATCCTGGTGAGACTACTTAACCAGGCCCATTAAGGCAACACACGGGATATCTCCAATGGGTGATTTTGACTCAAGAATGCCTCACTGCCTGGCCAACTTTTCTTAAAACTGTACTTCAGTCTGAGGCTCTTTCTCTTGACTCCTCCTTTTTTTCCCTCTTCCTCTTGATTTTCGGAAATAGTACTTATCGACCTTTGAAGTAATACCCTTCCTTGCTGGCCTTCTTCTGTTTCCTCCTTCTTTATCCTCCAAAAGCATCCTCCCTAGTATATCTTTTGCACATCTAATTCTATCTTGGAGTCTGTTCCAAGAGGTTGCAAAATGATACCCATAGTCCTGAAAGTTGTCTTAGAATGCACACAGAAGCTGGGTATTTAGGATGGACTCGAATACCTCCTGATAAATAAATAGGGTGGCATCCAGAGCCATGTGGAGCTCAGGAGCTCAGGTAGTTTCTGGCTCAAGCTGCAGCTCATTTGATGCAGATTTCAATCATGTTGACCTGGAGAACATCCACTGTGTGGGAAGACTTTCAGGTTCTACGATTTTGGCTTTTAGGAAGATATGGGGGGAACATTTCCTGCAAGTAAGTGGAGTTGTGTGGTTACTGCTAGGTTGTATTGACTCTCTGCAGGAGGATATTGAGAAATTGAGGGCACTTAACAAGCAGTTAAAGGTTAAGTGTGAGAGCCAGATGGCCTCTTTGGTAGCTTACAAAGAGATGAGGACCTCTCTGCAAAAGCAAACAAAGCTAAGCAGCAGACTGAGAACCCAATCATGTCACAGAGCTCAAGAGACATTTGAATGCTCAGTCAAGACTGCATAGAAATCCTGGAGGCCCTGAAATGTGAGGTAAGAACATTAAGTGGATGCCCCTGATAAGCTGGTTCTGTAGACTGTCTGTCTTAGTCAATTGGGACCATTACAGCAAAATATCACAGACTGGATGACATATAAACAATAGATATTTATTTTTCACAGTCTGGAGCCTGGAAGTCTGAGGTCAGGGTCCTAGTATGGTCAAGAAAGGGCCTTCTTCCCAGTTGCAGACCTGCATCCTCACATGGTGGAAGGGGCTAGGGAGCTTGGTGGCATCTTTTGTAAAAGTATGAATCCCATACTTGAGAGTTACAGCCTCATTACCTAATCATCTCCCAAAGGCCCCACCTCCTAATGCCAACACAATGGTCATTAGGATTTTAATATATGAATCTGGTGGGAGAGCAAAAACATTTAGACCATAGCATTCCCCTAAGCCCTCAGAACCTGTAGAAATGGATCACTCTGTCTTAAGAAGAGCCAGAACTTTCTTCATATTAGAAGATGCTACAGAGGTCTTTCTTGGAAAAGCAACAAGTATTTCATCTCAGGTGTGCCTTTACCTCCTCTTTTGGCTGCAAGTCTCCTAAATAGGGCTAAATATCATCTATTTATGATAAAGGAACCTATCTGTTAATGATAAAGGGAAAAAAATCAATTACTCACTTAAGAAGTTGCCAGAATTAGCTAGCATGTACCAGCAAAAGTCATAGAAATATCCTGCGATTGGATTTTGAAGGTATTTGATTAAGATGGCTGGAATATAAGACTATACAGGAAAGAGGGCATTATGCACTTTCTCATGACATGGGATTTAACACCCTGGTAAGGACCAGCCAAGATGGGGCAAGCTTTCTGCTAGGGAAGCTCTTAAAAGTCTGAGAAAAGTGATAAACAGTGATGAGTGAAGAGGAATTGCCTGAGTTTCTCTAGCAGGTGGTAGAGAAAGAATAAGGAGGCTAAGGAACTTGACATGCTAGAATGGATATGTAATGTAAATCCAGAAGACATGCCAGGGGAATATGTTAGCTGGGAAGGCCAAGATGACACATAATTTTCCAGGGCCATCAAAAATGTGTTGGGGAAAAGAGTAGCTGCATCACTAAGAAGTTCAGTGCTGGCTCTCCTTTGCAGGCCAGGGCTGGTGGTAAGAAAGATTGGCACATAGCAGGGCTTATTAATATCCATGGCAACGATGTCCATCTACCCCCTGGTAATAGCAGTCAAGTGGTACCAAGTGGTACCATATTCCTGTCAGATAGTAGAAGGTCATAATTATCACAATGACCAGCAGGGTCAGAGGTGCAGCCAAAGAGCTTGACCCACAAGGAGATGTGGAGATGTTTAATAGATCATGGCACACCTAGGAGCAAAATAAGTGGGCAGTCAACAAGGATTCTTCTTAAAAACATAGACAGAAAAAAAGCAAGAATGGGAGAACGGGAGCTGAGGGTAGTCATACAACACAAAGAGACAATCCTTTGCTTGATTTATTGATCTAAGTCAATTATTAGACCTAAAATCCATTAAGTGAAGAGGTAGCTGGTTCCTAGGAAAAAGAAATCTGACACTATGGCAAATATATGCCATGGCAACCCTTTCAGTTTTCTCTCTGAGACCTGCAGCTGTAGGAGCTGTAGGAGCTGTCAGGAGTGTGGACTAAGCTCTGAACTTAGAAGAGCTCCTCACTTGACTTAACACTGTATTGTCACCATCTTGAAATTCTTTTTTTTTTTTAATTTATTTATTTGTCAGAGAGAGAGGGAGAGAGAGAGAGCGAGCACAGGCAGACAGAGTGGCAGTCAGAGGCAGAGGGAGAAGCAGGCTCCCTGCCGAGCAAGGAGCCCGATGTGGGACTCGATCCCAGGACGCTGGGATCATGACCTGAGCCGAAGGCAGCAGCTTAACCAACTGAGCCACCCAGGCGTCCCCATCTTGAAATTCTTAATTTTAAACAAGTGGCCCCACATTTTCATTTGAATTGGACCCCACACATTATACAGTCAGTCTTACCCATAGCTATTGTCTGGGTAACTATACATTGGGTACAGAAGATCTAAGTTGACATCAATGTCCAGAAAACTTTTAAGTTGGACTTACTCCCTTAATTTTAAAGACTAAAATCCCTGTTGGAGTGGGAGCTCATGTGATTAGGTAATAAGTAGAATCTTGGTTCAAATCCAGCTCACAGTGTCTGGAGATCCACCCGAGGTCATTTTTCCAGTCATCAAGTATTTAATTGGAATTAAGATACTTGGCAATTAGACTGATGCTCACATTGGGTTCTTGGCCTTTAGAGAAAGAGTGATCAAAGTGAGAAAGCTTAAATGAAAACCTCTGAAACTGCTCAGTCATTCAAGGCAGTAAATAAAAAGGAATGTCACATTCCAGGAAGGATGGTGACTAGTGCCATCATTAAAGAACTAAAGGATATAGAACAGGAATGAGGAGAATATCCCAATCATATCTCTGTTAATTTCTCAGTATGGCCCCTGCCATATTGAAAACTCAGATCTATCCTGGAGACTAAGTGCAAACTCTTAAATGCTCAGTTAAGTAGTAGCTCTGATTACAAGTGCTATGCCAGAGATTATATCTTTGCCAGAGCACATTAACAAGGTCTCAGGTACATGATATGTAGCCATCAATTTGGTAAATGCATTTTTGTCAATTCTGATTACAAAGAAAGATCACAAACAGGTCACAGTCACATAGGATATGCAACAATACTCATTTACAGTTTTGCTTCAGGGTTATGTTAACTCTCCTGCTCTTTGTCATGTTGTAGAGTGAAGGTATCTGGGATGTCTGGTCAACCCATAGACCATCACATTGATGCTGTTATATGAATAACATCATGCTGATCAGGCAGGACAAACAACAGATAGCCTTGCTGGAAACCTTGGTAAGATACATGTGCTCCTGAGCCACAGGAGATAAACTCTACAAATATTCAGAGTCCTTCACTTCAGTAAGAATCTTTAGGGATCACTTTGTCAGGAGTTTGCCAGATATGTCTTCCAAATTAAAACAAGAAAATAAAATAAAATGCCACATCATGCATCTCCTAACATGAAGAAGGAAGCAGAGAGCCTGATAGCTCTTTCTGGGTTCTCGAGGAAACACTTCCCATGCCAAGGAATAGCACTCTGGCCCATATACTTGGTGCTCTGGTCCATATG
Organism: Mellivora capensis; assembly: GCA_004024625.1. NCBI lineage: Eukaryota > Metazoa > Chordata > Mammalia > Carnivora > Mustelidae > Mellivora > Mellivora capensis. Next base: position 56,210 of record PISX010012912.1, read on the forward strand.
TTGGATAACAGAGAAGACTTCAGGGATCTGGTGGGAAAATATGTAGCAAGGAGCTTATGGTAAGCTCTAGGAGGAGAATCACAATGAACTGCCTCATGTTCTAGAGTATGTCCACACCACTTGCAGCAGACAAAAAAAGTCTTTTGGTAAAATAACTGCCTCTATGTTACTGGGTCTTTATAACAACAAAATAGTTGGCCATGGGGCACCAAATGGCCATATGTCTATAGTTATTTCTGTTCTGTATTATAAAGTCAGCCTAGCATTTATCAAGCAAAAGATGAAAACAGTACCTCCAGATTGGGCTCAAGCAGGACCAGAGCTTGGTCAGCAGCATGCACAGGTAACTCAGACCCCAGAACCCTCTCCAACACCTACAGCAGTTGTACCAGCAGTCTGCCTGTACTTTGCATCCAAGACCAACTGAAGGAGGTGGAAAAGCCTGTCCATGGACTCCAGCCACAAACAACCTGCGATGACTTTGAATAAGGAAGAGATGGGAATATCCAAGAGATAGAGGGAAGACAGTAAATTTAGGTCAGAGTGAGAGAGGGGGAGATGGCACAAGAGGAGAGTGACATATTCAAGAGTCACATTATACCAAGCCAGAAAAGGAGTTGGGTCTTATTTTAAGACAAATGAAAAATTTTTGAAAGATTTCACACAGAGATGTGACATGATCCAAAGAAAAAGTTTTAAAAAGATTGATCTGTCCTGCCTGTGGGGAATATTCTGGAGGTGGGACAAGAGTGGACCAGGAAGATTAGTGAGGAATCATGTAGATTAATAGCAGTCCAAATAAAGACGGGCCCTCAGTCTACCCTCTGAATGGGTTACATTGTCCATCCTTGAGTGGGAAGTAGCTGTGTGGGTGGATGACACAGCCTCTCTCTTACATCTTGCATTCCAGTGTCTGACATTCTGACCAACTCAGTTTCCAAAATGTTTGTGGTATAGTATCTATATAGTTTGGCAGACTCAGTACACATGCAATAGTAAGAGCTTACCCTCTGTGCTATGTCCTCTTAAATATCACTCCTAATATCCTGTCTTTTGAAAGTCAGCTCCTATAGTGAATTGCGGATTAAATGTATTCCACATGAACCTTTGCCCCAGTTCCATATTAAAATAAAACAAGAGAGCCAAAGTGATGAAGGGAATTATATATATATATATATATATACATATATATATATATATATACATATATATATACTTTGTAAGAAATTCTCTCTATATATCAGTATACATGGAATTTCTTACAAAGGACTGAATGTAGTAAGTAAAGGAAAAGAATAAGTTCCCAGTTAGACCTGCTGAGCCAGTGGGGTTGCCTGGTGTGTTAGCTATACAGGGAGAAACTTCCCCAAAGAATAAAGAAACCTCAAGAACATCCCTTCACCCTGTGTTTAGTCCATCAGATTACTCTTTTGAAAAAACATCAATGGGTGACAGTAACATATCCTTTCTTTTTTCTTTTTTTTTTAATGGAAGCAATTTTTTTAAAGATTTTATTTATTTGACAGACAGAGATCACAACTTGGCAGAGTGGCAGGCAGAGAGAGAAGGGGAAGCAGGCTCCCCACTGAGCAGAAAGCCCAATGTGGGGCTCAAGCCCCGAAGGCAGAGGCTTTAACCCATTGAGCCACCCAGGCGCCCGTAACATATCCTTTCTAATGAAAACATTTTACTTCAGTTCTTATTTACTATTAATGATGTCAACACTTTGAGTATGTCTGTTTTCCAAGAGGGAAAAGGAGAAGCATTCACGTGAATAAACTAGGCTCAGAATTTGTTCTGTGGTACATGAAACATACCTGTTATCCAAGAATAGAAAGAACTCTAACGGGAGTTGTAAAGATATAATAAATATTTGTATTAAAATAATTTCTTGTTTATAGATTGAGTATTTTTCATTAACCTGGTAAAGAATTTAGAAAATAAAAGAATGCAATGATACAGTCAGGCTGGTGGTATCTCAACTAGCTAGTAAGAGAAGGGCAAAGAAAAAAGTCACTTTATGAAACCATAGTATCTTTCCCCTGAAACCTAAGACTGAAACAAGCTCCACCCATTCATTAAATCTATACATGATTTCCAAATTTTGGGGGGAAGACCATCATATATTTCTTTTTTTAAAAATTTCTTTTCAGCGTAACAGAATTCATAGTTTTTGCACCACACCCAGTGCTCCATGCAATGCGTGCCCTCCACAATACCCACCACCAGGCTCCCCCAACCTCCCACCCCCCGCCCCTTCAAAACCCTCAGGTGGTTTTCCAGAGTCCATAGTCTCTCATGGTTCATCTCCCCCCCAATTTCCCTCAACTCCCTTCTCCTCTCCATCTCCCCATGTCCTCCATGTTATTTGTTATACTCCGCAAATAAGTGAAACCATATGATAATTGACTCTCTCTGCTTGACTTATTTCACTCAGCATAATCTCTTCCAGTCCCGTCCATGTTGCTACAAAAGTTGGGTATTCATCCTTTCTGATGGAGGCATAATACTCCATAGTGTATATGGACCACATCTTCTTTATCCATTCGTCCGTTGAAGGGCATCTTGGTTCTTT